>BSBK01004718.1:0-247500 GCA_027943335.1 Chamaecyparis obtusa
CTTGTGCTTTCTTGTTTTTGTTTTTTTGAAATTAAATTAAATTGTATTTTATTATTATTTTTAATTAAGATTTTTTTTAAAACAATTTATGTAACTAAAATTTATTTAATAATTATTATTTTGTAATAATAATAATTTATTAATAGAATTTAGTTTTGTTAATAATCATTGTTTAATAATAATAATATTTATTAACAGAGTTTATCAAATATTAGTAATTTTTATTAATTATTATTATTTAATAATAATAATTTTTATTGTTTATTTTTAATTAATATTGATAAATTTTATTGATAGTATTTATTAATGATTTTTATTTAATATTAATTAGAGCAACATTGTTTGGAATATTAGAACTTTAGATAAATTTATCTATTGCTTTTATTAATAGTCTAATGAACTTTGGTTACTAAATGTTTTTAGTAAACTTCATTTACTAAGTTAATTAAATCTGAATGGCAAATAGATCAAGTTTACTTAAATGGTCTATTTGTGATATAAACATTTAATTTAACCTAGGTATGAAGTATTAGGTGTATAGTTTTACCACAGATATGGTTGGGCTATGTGATTAATTGGACTTTTATTAGATATTGAACATATGATTTATCTTATGTCTGTACATGCATCTTTTTATACTGAAATTGGCTGTTTTATACAATATAACTTTATCTTTCCTGGTTGTTGGGTTTGTCTATTTTATGGGTATTAGATGACCTAGGGAAAGTATAGAGGCTTGGGAATTGTCTTCTATGTTCATGCTTTTTCTTATGTTTGGCGTGAGTGTGATTTATTTATATCCCATTTGACCTTATATGCTCATGAAGTACTATGTTTCGGTGATTATGTATATTTAGTCAATCCTGATTTCTGTGATGATTCTAGATGTGTGACTATCTGATTTTATCTATGTTTTATCTAGGAGAGATCTATGAGCCTAGGGTAGTTTACCTAGATATGTGTTAGGAGGTGGCTTGTAATAAGCACTGAGGCCCACCAGTGGCTGCCAGGATCACTTATTGTAAGTATCAGTAATCAAGTGATAACCTAATATAATTAAAGAGTATTTATATGAACTTAATAAGATATGAGTCCTCACCCATGCTTGAGTGCTAGTACAGACTAAGATGGTTTTGAGAAGATGACTAGCCCCCTTTAAAGGGATAAGTTGGCATAGTTGATGACTTCATTTGTATGAGAGGTCATTGATGCCATGTATGGTCACTTGGGTGCCGAGATCCAAAGAGATTACCAAGACAAAATTCAAGGGTTGGACGTACATGATGACACCTTCCTATGCATAGTTTGGTTATTCTACATGTGTCAGTTGCCTCTGGATTAGTGAGTTGTACCTTTATTTTGTACACCTTGAGTTAGAATGCCTTTAGTATCCTTCTACTTAGGGTTTTATCCTTGTTTTGTATTGGTTATCCGATTTGGGTTTGTTGTTGTCTCCTTAGCATAGTGGGGTAGGCCTTTGTGGTTCTACATGGATGGGTGGTAGTGATTCTTTACCATTTGAGATTCGACATCCTGATGTCGGTGCTTGATGGTGATCTTGCACATGGATTCATTATGCTTCTTCATTGATGTTTCTTTAATATCTTCATTATTTGTTATCCTCTATTAGAGTATCGCATGTGATACCTAATCTGGACATTGTATTATTATAGTTAGATTGATTACCACTTACCCTGTGACATGTGGAGAGGATGTGAGTTTATTTAGATATCATGGATGTCCATGAGAATTTTAGTTTATTGTTATATCATGTAATTGTAATTTATATGTTATGGAATCTTTTGTTATCATTCTTTAGTTGTGTTTTGTACTTAAGTAATTCTACATCATGGGACCCTCGAGTTTTGTAATCTATGATGGTTGTTGTTTCAATGTGAGTAAATGATAATTACTTTCGCACTGATGTTTATCTTGTATGTTAACTTTAGAGAAAGAAAATTATTCACCAAACTTAGTAGTATGTTTTAGGTTAAATTCTCTTGGGTTCCCTAGCGGAGAGTTACACCCATTTTTTAAAATTTTGGAGCCCATTTCAGTTTGGGTGCTCAATTCATACTGCATGCCCATTTTTTAAACGGGTGCCTGACACCCAATTTTTGAAAATGGGTCGGGCTCCTGGACCTAAATGGACACCCAATTTTTAAGAATCAGGTGCCCGTTTCATTTTACAATTTTTCCACCACGCAGACTTCCGCGAAATTGGTACCCAACTCCAAACACCCACCTATATGTATATATAAACATATGTATATATACATAAATACACACACACAAACACACACACACACACACACACATATATATATACATATATGTACACACACACACATATATATATACATAGATATATACATCTGTATATATATGTGTATATATATGTGTATATATGTATATATATGTATACACACACACACACACACACATACACACACACACACATATATATATATATATATATACATATACATATATATATATATATATATATATATATATATATATATATATATATATATATATATATATATATATATATATATATATATACATATATATATATATATATACACACACATGTATATTATGTGTATATATATACATATGAATATATATATAGATAGATATAGATATAGATATAGATATAGATACATATATACATATACATATACATATACATATACATATACATATATATATATATATATATATATATATATATATATATATATATATATATATATATATATATATATATATATATAAAGATATAGATATAGATATAGATATAGATATAGATATGTAATGGTGGGGATCAACTCATCATTTAGATACCACAAGAAAGCAACTACGACTCTATCCCTCAAACTCATCAGGCACATAAAAAAGAAAAGTTAAACATAAGCACCAACCATACACATGCAAATATGGGGTCAGTAAATTCATCAATATAAATGACATCATTGTTGGCAATTTGGCTGAGGTATGTACATGGATGTTGTCATTATGGAAACATTGTTGGATTAATCGTGTGTTGTCTTTGATATGACACTAATGTCATAGTATTTATCAAGCTCATTCGGTCAGCAAAGCAGTTCCCAGTATTTACCGAGCTCAGTCAGTCAGCAGCTGGTTTTCAATGTCTACCGTGATATCTCGGGTGTCAAAGAAAAGTATGGCAGAAAATAGTGTTAACCGAGCTTCCTCGGTTAATGAAGGAAAGTTAGTGTTTACCGAGTTTACTTGGTCTCCGAAGGATGTTGCAGAATTCATAGTGCTTACCGAGTTCTCTCGGTCACCAAAGGAAATCTTTTTAGATTAATGTTTACTGAGCAAGGTCGGCCCAGTAAATGATTTTGTTAATTTGAGAAATAAAGTTTGATTATTCCAGTTGATTGTTGTGATGACTAGTAATGTTATTAGTGCCAACTTGAAAATCTGAATGGTCAATCCAAATGGTATATAGAGAAGGTCAAGTTGTGAATTAAAAATGTGGAAGTAAAAAAAGAAAAAAGAAGGAAAGTGTGAGCGAATTTTGAAGGATGATTAGTTATCCTTGAGAACCAGCATAGATATATTTTGATCAAGAAGGATCTAGTGAAGCAGAACAAAGATCTGTAATCAGCAATTAAGTTGCATCATTATTCAGGTCATTTCATTGTTACTTTCTTACCATTGTACCAGTGATTTCAAAATCTCCTAACCGAGTTGGTTTAACAGCCATTTTATAAATCCTCTAACAAGGTGATAGTTCTATCGAATTGTTTCAAGACCTCTTACAAGGCCACTCCTAACAGGGTGATTAAATCCTCTAACAAGGTCACACCTAACAGTGTGTTTTGTAACCTTTTACCGGGTTGACTCGTAACAGGGCATCACTTCAGAAGAATGAAAAATAGTAACTAGTTACATTGGTGGTTTTTCCCATATTGGGTTTCCACATTACATCTGGTGTCTCTTGTGTTCATGTTATTTTCTTTATTCATGTATGTTAATCACTGATGAATTCTTAAGAATAGTTATAATTAATACTCACTACAATAACTGAGTTTGAGCATTTCTCTGTATGTTTGCCGAACAATAGCAGCAAATGATTTAATAAAACATCTAAGGGATTTGTGGAAAGAAAATTTATGGTTAACTGATTTAGCCCCCCTCTTAGTTACTTCATCTATATTTCCAACAATTGGTATCAGAGCTTTTGGTGCTTGTAGGAAGGGTTTCAAGGACCTAAGCTAAAGATCAAGATGTCTTACAAGAGAGAAATTCCAAGGCTTAACAGAGATAACTTTTCAGCATGGCAAGGTCTCATGAGACTTCATCTAGCTTCCATTGGTGACTCAGGATGCAAATATATTGATCAAGAATATACAGTTCCTACTGGCACATTAACTATTGAAGACATTGCAGAGAAAAAGAACCATAACACCATGATGATAGATATTGCATAAGCTCTTAGCTATGAAAAATTTGATGAGATCAAAGACTGCACCACTGCTTATGAAATGTGGAACAAGGTGAAGAAAATTTATGGTGGTGATGACAATGTGAAGAGAGCCAAATCAAAAAGCCTAAGAGGACAATTTGATTAGATGAAGATGAAAGAAGATGAAAACATTGCAAAATATGTTGAAATAATCAAGGTGAGTGTTAGTGCAATCAGAGCTTCTAGAGGAAAAATTGATGATGAAACTGTTATAAGTAAGGTTCTTAGAACATTGCTTCCTATCTATGCAATAAGAGTATTTTCTATTCAAGAAAGAAGATGTGAACAAAATCACAATATAACTTTGGATGCCTTAGTTGGAAGATTGACAGCTTTTGAATTGGATAACTATGACAACTATGTTCCAACTTCTAAAAATATTGAATCAGCATTTGAGGCCAAACTTTCACTTAAGAAGGGCAAGAAAATCCAGTCAAAAAGTGAAGAAGAATTAGAGGAAAGTTCAAATAGTGATCTTGAAGTTATTGAAGCATTACTTGCAAAGAAATATACTAGAGGTAGAGGTAAATACAAAGGTAAAACTCTTTTAATTTGTTTCTCATGTGAAGAAATTGGTCATATTGTAGCTAAGTGCCCAAAAAAGAAAAGCAAGGATGAGAAAAAAGGTCACAAGTACTATGGCAAGAAGAATTTCAAGTCATTCAAGGATAAAGGTAAGAAAACATGTTTTTTGGCTAACGATTCTGATGATAGTGAAGAAGAAATTGTCTTTATTGTTGTAAAAGATGAATCTGATGATGATGAGATGGCACTTATCTCCCATATAAGAAAAAATGATACATAAATTATAGACAATGGATGCTCACATCATATGACTGGTGATAGAACAAAGTTTGAACACCTTGAAGACTATGATGGTGGTAATGTAAGGTTTGGAAACAATGAACCTTGTTGTATAAAAGGAAGAGGATGAATTTCATTAACCAAAGAACTTATATGTGATAATGCATATTGGGTTGAAGGACTAAAGCATAATCTTCTAAGTGTAGCACAGCTAATCAACATTGGATTCAAGGTTTAATTCATGAATGGCAAAGCAAGACTACTGGATGACAAAGGAAAACTGATTGGTTCAGGCAAACAAACCAAAGGTAACCTATTTTATCTTGATCTTGGTGAATGCTCATGTTTTATTGCTCAAATTGAAGAAAGTTGGTTATGGCACAAAAGGTTATGTCATGTAAATTTTGATAATATGGTGAAAATAAGAAAATTCAAGAAAGTAAGAGGTATTCCTACTTTGAAGAAACCTAATGTTGGTCTATGCAAGAATTGTCAGATTGGTAAAATGGGGAAGACTAGTTTTAAAAGTAAAAACTATCAGTCTGAAGATATTTTGGATATTGTGCATACTGATTTATGTGGACCTATTAGAATTGAAAGCTATACTAGAGAAAAATTATTTATTCTCTTCGTTGATGATTACTCTAGAATGATGACTATTATGTATTTAAGAGAAAAATTAGAGGCATTTGAGAAATTCAAATGGTATCTGGCAAGAGTAGAAAAGGAAACAAGAAAAAGAATGAAGTGCTTGAGATCAGATAGAGGTGGTGAATGCATCTCCCATGAATTCAATAATTTCTACATTGAAAGAGGATTCAAAAGATAGGTATCAGCCCCAAGAACTCCTAAGCAGAATGGAATAGCTGAAAGAAGGAACAAATCTATCATGGATTGTGCAAGGACTCTAATGATTGAAAAGAACATTGCTATGAAATACTAGAAGGAAGCTATTAGCACTGCAGTTCATACCTTGAACTGAGTACAGTTGAGGAAAGACACATTCAAAACTCCTTATGAGTTATGGTATGGCTATAAACCCAATGTAAGTTACCTGAAAGTATTTGGTAGTAAATGTTACATCTTAAAAGAATCTAGAAAAGGAAAATTTGATGTAAAAAGTGATGAAGGATATTTTTGGGATATTCTTGCAAAAGTAAAGCATATAGATGTTTGAATTTGTCTACTCTCAAAATCATAGAAAGTGCACATGTGAAAGTTGATGAGTTTGCAGAAAAGACTGAAGAAGAAAGCAAAAAACAACCAGATGATTACAAAAGATTTGTTTACATTGAACCTAATACATTGCCAGACACATCTGTCAATAAGGAAACTACATCTACCGAGCCCAGTATAGTAACCAAGTCACAAGAAGAAATTCAAACCGAGTCACAAGAAACCAAGTCTTAGTCTGAAGCTACCGAGCGAATATCTACCGAGCCTGAGCAAACTGAACCTGAAGATGAAATTCAAGAAGATGACAATGTAACTCATTCAAGAAGCAAGGATCCTGTATTGGCCAAGTATGTCAAGAAGCATCATACACCAGATCAGATTATTGGAAACAAATCAGATGGTACTATGACAAGAAGTAAACTGAAAGGTACATTTTACTTGCTGACTTTGAACCTAAAAATGTTAAAAATGCATTGGAAAATGAAAGTTGGATTGAGGCCATGAATGAAGAAATAGAACAAATAGAGAAAAACAAGACATGGACTCTTGTACCTAGGCCTAAAGACAAAAATATAATTGGAACAAAATGGGTATTCAGGAACAAGTTGAATGAAGATGGTCAAGTATCTAGAAACAAAGCTAGATTAGTGTGTAAAGGGTATTCTCAAGAAGAAAGTATAGATTATGGAGAGAATTTTGCTCCTATTGCAAGATTAGAAGGTATAAGAACTCTACTTGCATATGCAACACATAAAGGATTTAAGGTATATCAAATGGATGTAAATGATTTAAGGTATTCTTGATGAAGAAGTCTACATTGAGCAACCTAAAGGTTTTGTTGATCCAGACAAAAAGGATATGGTCTAAAAGTTACACAAAGCATTGTATGGTCTAAAACAAGCCCCTAGAGCATGGTATGAAAGATTACATAACTATCTTATTCAGATTGGTTTCAAAAGAGCTAATGATAATAGTAGTTTGTACATCAAGGAAGGACCAGATAACAGAATTGTTTTGGCAGAAATATTTGTGGATGATACTGTGTTTACAGGTAATGATGATCAGTGCAAAGAATTTTTTGAGAAAATGAACAAAGAATTTGAAATGTCTATGTTTGGTCAGATAAAGTTTTTTGTTGGTCTTCAAATTCAACAGAGCAAGAATGGTATCTACATTACTCAATCTAAATACATCAAGGAAATACTTAAGAAGTTTGGTATGGAAGATGCAAAACCAGTTGGTACCCTCATGTGTACTAGACTGAAGCTTACCAAAAGTGATGATTCAAAAGAAGTAGATTAGACCTTATACAAATCAATGATTGGAAAATTACATTATGTAGTTCATACAAGGCCTAATATTGCCTTAGCAGTTGGTATAGTAGCATGATTATCAGGAAAACCAAGAGAAAATCACATGATGGAAATCAAAAGAATCTTGAGATAGTTGAAAGAAACTGAAGATTATGGCTTGTGGTATAAATTTGGAGGCAATCTGGACTTAAAAGTGTTTACTGATGCTCATTGGGCAGGAAACATTGATGACAAAAAAAGTACAAGTGGTGGAGCATTCTTTCTTGGCAAGAGGTTGGTATCTTGGACTAGTAAAAAGAAAAATTGCACATCCCAATCCACAATAGAAGCAAAATATGTTGCTGCAGTAGTAAATTGCTCTAATATTATTTGGTTCAAATAGTTATTGGAAGGCATGAAGGTTGAGATCAAAGAACCAGTTGTTATATTTTGTGATAATACAAGTGCAATAAATATTTCAAAGAATCCAGTAATGCATTCCAAAACCAAACACATTGCTATAAAATATCACTTTGTCAGAGAATTGGTGCAGGACAAGGAAATCAGATTGGAATATATTCATACAAAAGAACAAATTGCAGATATATTCACCAAGCCACTACCTAAGGATGCATTCTTGTATCTAAGAGGTAAGTTAGGGGTCATTCCCCTATCCGAGGCTCACTAAATGAAGTTTTAGTGATGCATCAACCAGAGCATATTAAAGATCAGTCAGTTGATGCAGCTTAGTCAAGGAATCATTGCATATGAATCAATACTCAAGGTACATTGCTATTCACCTAGTATGTGTTGTCTTTGGCATGTGTTGTCAAAGAGGGAGAGTTTGCTGTCATATTTCAAGAAATTTCTTTAGATTTCTAAGAGGGAGAGTTTTCAGTCAGAAAGAGAAGTTTGCTGACAAAGGGAGTTCTGATAGATGAGAATCAGAATGAAGCTAAGGATATGTTCCTTACTCTATGTTTTCTATGAAATTTTATTGTGCTATGACATATTGTGTTGCCATCAATGCCAAAGAGGGAGATTGTTGGATTAATTGTGTGTTGTCTTTGATGTCACACTAATGTCATAGTATTTATCAAGCTCAGTCAGTTAGCAGGTGGTTTTCACTGTCTACCATGATATCTCAGGTGTCAAAGAAAAGTATGGCAAAAAATAGTGTTAACCGAGCTTCCTCAGTTAACGAAGGAAAGTTAGTGTTTACCAAGTTCACTCGGTCTCCAAAGGATGTTACAGAATTCGCAGTGGTTACCTAGTTCTCTCGGTCACCAAAGGAAATCTTTTTAGATTAATGTTTACCGAGCAAGGTCGGCCTATTAAAGGATTTTGTTAATTTGAAAAATAAAGTTTGATTATTCCAGCCGACTATTGTGATGACTAGTAATGTTATTAGTGCTGACTTGACAATCTGAATGGTATATATAGAAGGTCAGGTTGTGAATTAAAAGTGTGAGCGAATTTTGAAGGATGATTAGATATCCTTGAGGAGCAGCAGAGATATATTTTGATCAAGAGGGATCTAGTGAATTAGAACAGAGATCTGTAATTAGCAATTAAGTTGCATCATTATTTAGGTCATTTCATTGTTACTTTCTTACCATTGTACCAGTGATTTCAAAATCTCCTAACCAAGTTGGTTTAACAGCCATTTTATAAATCCTCTAACAAGGTGACAGTTCTATTGAATTGTTTCAATACCTCTTACAAGGCCACTCCTAATAGGGTGATTAAATCCTCTAACAAGGTCACACCTAATAGTGTGTTTTGTAACCTTTTACTGGGTTGGCTCTTAACAGGGCATCACTTCAGAAGAGTGAAAATAGTAACTAGTTACATTGGTGGTTTTTCCCATATTGGGTTTCCACGTTAAATCTGGTGTCTCTTGTGTTCATTTTATTTTCTTTATTCATGTATGTTAATCACTGATGAATTCTTAAGAATAGTTATAATTAATACTCACTGCAATAAACAAGTTTCAGCATTTCTCTGTATGTTTGCCGAACAACAGTAGCAAATGATTTCATAAAACATCTAAGGGATCTATGGAAAGAAAATTTATGGTTAAATGATTCACCCCCCCTCTCAGTTACTTCATCTATATTTCCAACAAAACATATGTTCCCTATGAAGATCGCATAAGCTAGAAAGTATGGAAGATCGTAGACTAAAATTGTCTAAGTATGAAACAACATTTTTGATAGAGCTCCTGATACAGTTTATTTTCATGACGTTCACTGGAGCATGATCAGAGTTTCAATAGTTGAAAATAGACTCTATGGTGTCTAAGGATACCCCATCTCAGTGTGCAAAATAGTACGGACAGTACAGACAAAGTTATGATTGTTTTACCAATGACAGTGTAGAGACGACAGAGTAGTTTTGAAGGCAGAACTAGTAAATGAATTAAGGGATTATTTTGCTTGTCAAAATAATGACTTAATATTATAGAGAGTTGACATCCTAGAGGGTGGCTGCAAGAAGTTGGGTGCCAATTTTTTGCAAAAAGTGGAAGTGTTTTTCCTATTTTTCAAAATTTATCTGAATTGATCTCAAAATTTGAGGCACTTAGAGATTGAATCTTAGAAAAATTCACTAATAGAAATTGTAGTACTTGGAGTCTACTTTTTAAATATATAATGTATTTTATTACCCACATGGTATAAATTATATTTTGATAGGCATATTTTAAAACCACTTTTTCAAAATGCCTGTTTCAGGACCATACCACATCCATGTACGGCCACCATATTTTGACACAAATAAATGAATTTTTTTAAATCCTTTTTAGGGAAGATACCTAAGACATAGAATATTGATGAGAATATTTTTTCTTATTTTTTTGTTTTGTAAATTATTTTTTATTAATTTTTAATTAACAATAAAGCTTATTTTTCAAACCTCTCGTGTACGGCCACCATAATTTAATATAATTTTTCTTTTTTAAAAAAATTCTTTTTTTTAAATTCAAAAGAATTGAATCTAGATTGATGACATATAATTTATTTTTAAAAATACTTAAAAATTAAAAAGTTATTAAAGTTTTAGTGAGTCTGACTATTTTACGTTTATGTACCACTATCAACTAATAAATAATGTAAAAATAACCATATTATTATGAAATTTATATTTTTAGAATCATGATAGTGAGATCTTTAATGGGTTTTTGTTTTGTCAAAAAAATCGATCCAGAAGGGCTTCAAAAAATTACGGTAAGCCTTAAAAATTTTATTCCAATGCCTTAGCCAAAATTTTGAAGGCTAAGAATAGGCTTGGTCTCACCAAACCTATCCCAAACCAAAAATTACGGCAGAGTGAAAACTCCCACGTGCAGATTTTAAGAAATGGGCACCCGTTATTTAAATTCAAAAAATGGGCACCCGTTTCCTAAATTTAAAAAAATGTGTTTTAAAAAAATTTAAAAATTTAAATTAAAATTTAAAATTTTTTTTAGAAATGGGTACTCGTTTTTAAAAAAATGGGTGCCCATTTCTAGAAAAATGGGTACCTGTATTTTGAATTTCAGATCGGATGTCCGAGCCTAAAACGGGTGCCCGTTTTTTAAAAATGGGTGCCCGTTTCAAGCGGCGCAAATTTTCAAGCCGCGGACTTCCACGGAATTGGCACCCAACTTTTTGCTTCTACCCTAGATGTTTACTCTTGGATAAAGATGTGGAAGCCAATTGGAGAAAGATATTATGTTTGTATCTTGTATAAAGATGTAATATTGTAATGTACTAAATATACTTGAAATGTAACTTGTGATAGTTGTATATGGTGATAGCGGAAAAATTTGTTGATGTGAAGTTGTAAGCAGTACCATATTGTAATCACTAAACATTTGTATTACTTGTTTCGGTAGTGAGCTCATCTGGTAATCAAGTTTTGTATCTACAACTCCTAATAGGGTTGAGGCTTCTAAAAAGGCCTATAGTCCCTTAACCAGGATTGATACACTATATGTTTGTAATAGAATCCTAACAGGGTCAACATCCTTAACAGGATACTTTTGATTAGTGGATCTTTGTGGGTACCATCCCCACCAGGGTTTTCCCTTGGCTAGGGTTTCCTTGAGAACATATCATGTGTTATGAGTTCTTTACATTTACTGTTATGTATGCTATTTAGTCTCTTATGCTTTAAAGTAATCTGTTATATCCATAAGTGGGCAAAAGTAAAAGTTTTTGAAATATTGATTCACCCCCCCCCTCTCAGTATTTCCTATTTCTAACAATTCATATCAGAGCACAGTTACTCGAAAAAGGAACATTCAAGGAAAGCCTAGCAGCTTGAGTAAGATCTCTATGGATATGGATCAATTACAAAAGAATCTTGAAGAAGCTCTTGAACAAATTGATATGCTTACTGATGAAAGAAACACTCTGAAAAGAAAGTATGATGATTCAAAGAATCTTATTGACAAATTGAAAGGTAAGATAGAAGATCTGAAATCTGAGAAGGAATCTGAAATTCTTGTTGAAGATTGTGATGATTTAGAAAAAGAAAATGTGATCCTTAAACATGAATTGAAGATAGCAAATCTAAAGCTTAGCTTGAAAGATGGAAATGACAATCTGAGATATAAGAAGGAAATTTTAAAGAATGAGAATGAAGATCTGAAATCTAAACTTGGCAAGATAACATCTGAATTTGATAAAGTCAAATTGCAGTATGATGAACTTGAAAAATACAACAAGATTGTGAAAGGTGAATTGACTCAATCTAAACAACAACTTGAGAGACTATATTCAAATAGTGAAAATATTAATGAGCAAGTATCTTATGGAAAACCATTCTATGACAAAACTAGCCTTGGATTTAACACATTGAAGATAGTTAGTGAAAGCAAGAAACCAGATCTGAATGTATGTGAAAGCGGTGAAGAAAAGAAGTTAGATGAGAACAAATCTGAAGATGCACCTAAGCAAGAAGATGCACCGAAGCAAGAAGAACCATTGAAGCAAGATGAACCATCCAAAGGTATGCAAAGAGAATTCAAAGGTAGATGCTTTTCTTGTAATACTATTGGTCATATGAAGAGAGATTGTACATGTAAACAATTCAAACCTCTTAATGGATATTGTTATAATTATCATGATTTTGGACATAGAGCTATTGAATGTAGAAGATCTAAAGTTATTGAGAATAATTACAATAGTAGAATGCCTAGAAATACTAACAATGCAGATCAGAGATCAACTGAAGACATGAAAAGAGGAAATGGAATAGTATGTTACAGATGCAACAAAATTGGACATATTGCTAGAAATTGCAGAAAACAAATCAATCAGCAAGCACCTAGATATGTCAGATATGTAACAAGATTGGACACACAACAAGATTTTGTAGAATGAACAATGGAGGTTATCATCATAACCCTAACCCTAGAAACTATGCAAGAAGGAATGAAAATGTAGGAAACAAAGAGAAAGGTTGGTGTAGCAATGAAGATGAAGTAAAATTTGTTGAAGGCACAGATCAAGGAGGTAGATTCAGCACTAAAGGTAATTAGGAAGGTAATGTATCTAATGGTAAGAATGAGTCTTTACCTAACCCTACTTTAAGCACTTAAATTATGTAAATTTCTATAATTTAGGAACTTAGAATTAGTGTAGAATTAGATTTTGAATAAGTTAAGTTTTGTCCAGTTAGATGAAGGTTTGTTATGTTATACTAATGTTATGGTTAAGTGCACAAAAAGAAATGTTGTGTTTTGCGAGGTCACAAGAAGATTTATGGTTGCAGGTTTACAGAATCAACTTTTTGGCATTTTAGCGGCAAAAGAATTGAATGCGATGTCAGATCAAGTAAATGCTAAGTATTAAAAGATTGAAATCAAAGTTATTGTGATTATCAAGTGATTAGAAGTGATTTGGAGAGAGAAGAAAGAAGTTTGGAAGTGATTTGCAGAATTTTGAAGCATCGATTAAGTGAAAGCCCTAATGTTGTGAATTTAAGGTATTTATCCGACTAAGATCTTGAATCAATTTAAGTAATCAGATATAATCATGGATGTGTCATTGATTCACAAAATTAAGGATAAGAACAAACCTAGAACTAAGAAAGATCCAGTTGAACCCTCAGAAAGAGATGCTAGTTTAGCTTTATCATCCGTACCAGATGGAGTTCTTCATTTAGAGAATGTTAAATGCTATCTTGGATGCAAATGTGAAACCCTAAGGGAGAATAATTTTAATGGTGAATATCAAAAATTGTACAACAAGGATATGTTAGTGAAACAAGGTTATGAACATCTAGAAAACAATGAAATCATTAAGTACTCTATGAAATATGAATTTGATGATGAGGAGTGTACTAAGATCATTTTGAGTAGGATACATAATGGTAAATTTTGGTTAGAATAAATAGTTATAGACATAACTATAGACCTAATTCATGATGTGACTGGATTATCAAAAGTTGGTGCAATTCCAATGAATGAGAAAAATATGAGAAAGTTGTGATTGATAACACCGGTTCAATATACAATGGCAGAGGTATAGTCATTAGTAAGATTAAGCAAGATGATGTAAGATACTTGTGTAAGATTTTGACAACAAAATTTTGTGGAAGTTCTAGAGAAGATGATATGTCAATAGGTATGGTACACATTTCTTATTTGATGTGTGTGGAGAAGAAGCCTGTGGATATGTGTGAAATTATGAGAATACAGTTGTTTGAGAATTTGGAAAAGATAAAGAAAGCTAAATACACTCACTTTAGATTTTCCTCATTGGTTACTTACATGTTCTTCCACTTGCTAAGAAGATTTCCTTGTGCTATTGATTGGAATGATGGTGAGAATACTATGGAAAGAATCAATAAAGTTTACATGAAACATCTTATTGAGAAGGTAAATGACAGTGTAAAGTTAGTGTTGAAAACTTTTCAGAACATTATGGTAAATAGATCAAGAATTCCTCCATCCCTAGTTGAGAAATACAAAGATGATATATGTTTTATGGTTGATACTGATTTCACTTACATTGAGGTAGTATAACCTAGACATGAATTCATAGACCCTCTTGGCTATGAAATCTCCGAAGTTGAAATAGAAGGATATGTTAGTAGATTGTTGAAAATTAAATTGGATTCTCATAGCAATAGATTTGGAACATATGATGAAAACTTTGATTCAGCAAAGACACTTAAGGAAGAGAAACAATCAAAGAAGAGAGTGGAGACTACAATAAAGAAAATTCTAAAAGAAACAGGTATGAGTGAGCAGGAATTTGATATTGCAAGAAAGACTGCAGAAGAAATAAGGCAAAGTGAGGTACTATCAGTCCCACCTTTGGCATCAAGTGTAGACCCTCAAGAACCCATTCAAGTTAAGGTAAAGGTTGAAGAACCTAAGAAGGAGCAAGAAATTAGTCAGACAGAGAAACCCTCTTCTTTAGCACCAAAAAAGAATGAAATTAAGTGCTTCAAGACTGGGTAAAAGACAAAAAGTAATTGTTCTACTAGTACCTAGAAGAGTTGCAGAGATAAAAGATGATGAAGTAACAATAAAGAAGAAATCATGGAAACCAAGGATAGAAAGAGTTAATGAAGACATATTGCAGCATGGATAATTTACCAAGATGAACAAATACTATGATTTATATGGATCCTCTAACATATTAAATCTAGAGAATGCAATGGTTACACATATGATTTTGGCAAACAAGAAATTTGATACTTTTCATGGAAAGTTACCAGAAGATTTGTACAATAGACTTGTGAGCATAAAGATGAGAGCACAAGAAGAAGATACTAAAATGAGAGAAAATGTGATAAGATAGTTTTGTGACATAAGAGATGATGACCACCTTAAATAGATCCTCAAGCCACTTGAAACCCTATTAAGAACCAAAAGAGAACTATACAAATAATGGGAGGTCAGTATTAACAAGTGAAGACTGAAACTGAATAGGCAGTTGTGCAAGTGCTAGCAAACTTGGTAGTAGGAAAAGATAGAAAAGATCAATCAGTTGCAAAACCAGTAGAGAAACAGAGTTTAGAATAGGTAGAGGCAGTAGAAGAGGTAGTTGAAGTTGAAGATATTCCCTCTTCTTCTATAAACATTGGCACAAAATCTATGGACATTGAAGGAACAAAAGTTACTTTAGATTCAGATGATGTAGTACTCAATAGTTTGGATAACATTGTTGAAAATTTGGCTTTGGGAGAGTAGGAAAAGAGTATTGAAACAGAGACTACATGAATAGAGAAGCAAATGGCAGTAGCGGTCACTACATCTAGTACACCTATTGTACCTATGGTACCACAAGAGGACATCATTTTTACCCCTAAGACTGGAAAGAAAAGAGAGATTGGTTTGATGCTTGAAGATTTAGGAAAAGAAGTGGATGATGTTGATCAACTAGATTTGATCACATCTTTGAACAAAATTATTGGGAAGGTAGCCTAAAAGATTTGACTGAGAAGCTACAAAGTGTTATATCTACAAAAGTCTTTGATTCAAATCCACTTGAAAGAGAAAAGATGGTAATCAATTCTTTTGATGTTGAGTTCACTAATTTGACTGATATTGCTAAGGTTAAGGCTCAAGTAGCTTATGAAGCTGAGATGTTGCAGAATATAAGTCAAAATATCAAAAATGACATTGGCAACCTTGACATATACATTAAGAACTTAAGGAAACATCTTGAGACTGGAAAGTGTTTGTACATTCAGTGTATAAAATCTGAAAATATAATAATTGAGGAAGAGAAGAAGATAAAAGAGAAGCAAGATGAAATTGTAGCAGAGACAAACTCAATGGCCAGCCCAAACATTAAGATCAGTGCAGTTGAGAAAAAGATCAGAAAATTATGTGATGATATAAGGACTTTGAATGATGAGAAGAACAGGAAAATTATCAAGATAAACATCTTGAGAGAGCATGTCTCAATCAAGTTGACTATAATAGAAGAGAAGCTAGAATAATGTCTTACTACTAAGACATCATTTCAAAAGTTAAACTTTGAATCTCTTCAAGCTTGTCAGATTGTAGCATACGGATTGAGTACTTTACTCAATGTAGCAGAATCAATTAAGTCTTGGGAGAAAGATTTTGAGGCTTGGAAGTCAGATTTTGCAGATTGTGTTGCAAGCCTACCAGCTTTTCAATAGGACAGTAAGGTAAAAGTTTTGACACAATTTTATATATCCCTTTCCACCCTTTATTTTGTCATTGTTGTCAAAGGGGGAGAGATACTTAGAAAATTGTCTATATATGATAAGGAAGGATACTCATAGGGGGATTTCTATGGAGTATTATGAAGTGTTATAGATTATGTGTATATTTTGAGGAGATATAAGGATAATATTCTATGGCCACAATTTTGGTACAAATTTTGAGATTTTGACTTGTACACTTAGCCAATTTTCTCATATGTTGCCACCAATGACAAAGGGGGAGATTGTTGGCAATTTGGCTGAGGTATGTACATAGATGTTGTCATTATGGAAACATATGTTCCCTATGAAGATCACATAAGCTGGAAAGTATGGAAGATCACAGACTAAAATTGTCTAAGTATGAAACAGTGTTTTTGACAGAGCACCTGATACAATTTTTTTTGGTGATGTTCACTGGAGCATGATCAGAGTTTGTGTAGTTGAACATAGACTCTATGGTGTCTAAGGATACCCCATCTCAGTGTGCAAAAGAGTATGGAAAATATGGACAAATTTATAATTATTTTACCGATGACATAGTAGAGCCGACATAGTAGTTTTGAAGGCAGAACTAGTAAATGAATTAAGGGATTATTTTGCTTGTCAAAATAATGACTTAATATTATAAAGAGCCAACATCCTAGATGTTTACTCTTTGATAAAGATGTGGAAGCTGACTGGAGAAAGATATTATGTTTGTATCTTGTATAAAGATGTAATATAGTAATGTACTGAATATGCTTGAAATGTAACTTGTGATAGTTGTATATGGTGATAGTGGTGAAAGTTGTTGATGCGAAGTTGTAAGCAGTACCATATTGTAATTAGTAAACATTTGTATTACTTGTTTGGGCAGTGAGCTCATCTGGTAATCAAGTTTTGTATCTACAACTCCTAATAGGGTTGAGGCTTCTAACAAGGCCTATAGTCCCTTAACTAGGACTGATACACTATATGTTTGTAATAGACTTCTAATAGGGTCAACATCCTTAACAGGATACTTTTGATTAGTGGACCTTTGTGGGTACCATCCCCACCAAGGTTTTCCCTTGGCTAGGGTTTCCTTGAGAACATATCATGTGTTATGAGTTCTTTACATTTACTGTTATGTATGCTATTAAGTCTCTTATGCTTTAAAGTAATCTATTATATCCATAAGTGGGAAAAAGTAAAAGTTTGTGAAATACTGATTCACCCCCCCCTCTCAGTATTTCCTATTTCTAACAATCATAACTTATAGAAAATTAAACTATGAGAGGGGTATTATAATAAGCGTCAATAAATATATGTGGATGAATGCAAATGAGATAGTTAAGAATAAAGGACTAAACCCAAATTCGCACAAGGTTGCATTATTAAATCCATTTTATAAGTATTTTGATTCTATATTTAACAATTCAAAGAAATTATTACACTTTCTTTTGATTGTTTATAAATTGATCATCCAAAATTGTTAAGATTCTTAATCGATATCAATATCATCAGTAATTTACATTATTTAAAATTTTTAAATCTCCATTTCTTATTAATTTTCAAACATATTTAAGTGGCATAATTATGGTGTAATATGTAGTGCAAAGGGTCTTACAGGCATAGTTTTTGGATGCAATTGCAAAAGCTTATATAATTATCTTAGATGTGTAATGCTTTATCCTAGCCTACTAGTTGGTTATAATAGGAACTATTTTCCCACAAAGTCACAAAATCCTTGAGATTTAGTTAATAGGAAGAAGGTTGGACTTTAAGATGAAAGGCTTCTTTCTAAAGGTGATTAAATTATTGGATTTAAAAGAGGATTAGGAAATCTGGTTTTAGTTTACAAAGACAAGAAGAAGAAGTCTTAGTTGTTAGGAGAATAACACAAATACAAGGATTAGTACTAATTTTAATAGAAAATTATTCCATCATAGGACTTAAATTTTGGATTAATAAATATGAGAAAAGTATACATAAAAAACCTTGGAAGAGATATTCGCATACACATGGATGTTTACAACAAGTAGATAAAAGAGCCTATCTATAAAGGGTATTTAAATATAGTTTATATATGTTTTATTTACAATATCGGGGAGCATAAATTTCATAATTACATGTTGATAAATCTATTTCCTTATAATAAATTTATGTGCCAATGTCAAAATTTCATACCTTTCCAATTTTGTAATAAATTTTTAAATCCTATTGTGTTTACCTCCCATATTATATTTATAGGTTAACCACTCCCTTACATTATATTTTATCCTCACATGGTTCTAATTTGTTTCTTCTTGAGGTACTTTTTTAATCAAAACTAATGTCACAAATATCTTAACCTTTGAGTTTCTAGGTGTTTGGATCTCTCCAAAGAAAAAACAAATTATGAATTCTAGTGTAACATGTATAGATATGCACATCAAATTCTTGTATACCATAATAATTTCCTTTTTGACAACTATTTCTAAGACTTTTAAGAAGTCAAAATGAATTTGACTCACTATTAATGTAATACATTTCTCATTTTGATTCCAATATAAATCTCCTATTTATGCTTGTACAAGGTCATAGTTTCAAGCTTCCTAAAATACCATGTTACAAAATTAGTACTAATTAAGTGATTCTCTTAAATATTTATCGGTATTTAACAAAATATGAATTTCTCCCTTTGCTTCTAGTTATTGGATGACATTGTTCTTAGTATCTTTATTCTTATGTTATCTACTTTTTTATTATTATTCTAATATCATTTTTGTAGTACCCTTAGTAATTTGTAATTTCTATCACTACCTCTGTCATTTATATTATAGTTTTTTTATTTTTAGTACTCTTTCAATACTCTAGACACATGTAAGATAAGAAAATGCATGTTATTTTTATTTATATATACCTTGGCTACCAATGGAATTTGAAATCCCTATCTAGGGGATTGACCATTCTTAGTGAGATCCTTTATATCACCAAAACCTTTTTTTCTTCTAATAAATTATAGGCCTCTATTTGGAGTTTATTAAAAACTTGTTAGAGGTTTGTGATTATTTTAAAAGAAGGCTAAAATTGACCAGCAATTAAAAAAATATGGTTAATTTAGTTCATGAATGCATGGTTCGAATAAGCAATTGTGAATTATGGTAGGAAAGGAAAAATGAAGAAGGACAAGGGAAAAAATATCATGTGAGTGTTGGTCAATGAACTATTGATGTTTTAAAGATATGTTTTTGATACACACATGAAGGATGCTAGCAAATATTGTGGAGTTTGGGTATGTACTTGTAAATCCATGGTTCATTAATCTTTGTCATCAAACTGAAGTTTATACATATATTGTAAATGTTTTGTTTAATGAGACCACATTTCTTTTAAGATATTTGTCAAAATGGTTCACATGTCTTGTCTATGCTTCCACATTTCACATACGCATTGACCAGAGCATTTCCAAAAATGGCGATGGACATTCATACCCTATTGCAAAGCCCCTATTCTACTTTTTTATTCATACATTGGAGGTTGAATTTACATTGGAGGTCAATAAATTCAACATGCATTGATTCATGTTCATTCATTCATCTACATGCAAAAATACAATTAATAACATTAAAAAAGCCATGGATAAAATACATTGCATCATGCATCAAACATGCTCTGTTATGGATTTGAAATGTTAGCCCATCCATTTCCTATATAAATGTGTATGACATAATTATACAGAGGTTACTAATATTGTATTATTATTACTACTTCTAGGAAAATACTATTGTAATATAATTTTATTTTTAGTGCTCAGTTAGTTATTAAAAAAATAATATCAACCAATTATTAACATGTATTTTTGTATTTTTAAAACTTATTTTATTTTCTTGTAGTCTATCTATGTATTTTTTAAGATTATTAATTAAAAAAATTATTTTTCCCAAAAGTAATTGGATCATACTTTTGTAGTCTTATATATTCTTTTTTTTTGGAAGCAACGCATATATATTATCTATCAGTGTTTTTTCTTCTTTTTTTGTAAGATACATGATGTAAAGTTCAAAATAAGGACCTCATCTCTGTCCCCTTATTTTCACCACTGTTGTTTTTTGTTTTTCATATGTGTGGCCTAACTATTATTTTATCTCATCAGTTATTGTTGCCAATATTGTATGTTGTTTTCCACATCTGTTGTCTAACTATTGTGCTCCCTTTATTCACACTATTTTATTTATTTATATAAGTTCTCATTTATGGAGAAATATTTGTTTCTTACATGATTATTAGACTAGTTCATTAGAGCTATTTGTGTAGAAAATAAAAAAATTAAGAGTTACTTTAATGATTTATTCATATTTTGCCTATCTTTTTCGATTTTGATTATATTTAGTTTCTCTTTTTTTTCAAATTTGTAGTTGACTTACAAGCTTTAGTTTTATTTGAAGTATTTCATCTTAATTTTACTTTTTATTTAGAAAATCTACAAGAAATTTGCATCTAGTTTTTTTTTTTTTTAAAAGCTATTGTTACTCGATGCTTCTTTGCCTCCTATTATCATTTGTTAAACATAAATGTTTTTATTAGATAAAGATAGATTGGGTTTTTTTATATCTAATCAAAGTTGGGGTTATCACTTATTTATCAAAATTTCAAAATTTTCATCTTTCCTTAGCAAAAGCCTTATTGTCTCACATAAAAACCTAATACAAATTAGGGTTTCACTTAGAGTTTTTACTGTTAGAAAGTAAAGACCACCAAGATAACTGAGAGGTGGGGGTGAATCAGTTATCTGATAATTAAACCATTTATCAACATTAACTTCAATATCAACTTCAATAGCTTTAAACCATATAATTAATGTAGTGACCAACCATAGAAAGATAATCATACACAATGACACAATAAGACAAGATATGTTAACTAGGGACCCTCTTGATCAAAGAGTAAACCCCGGTGGGAATGATGCCCACAAAATGATGCACTAATATGAAAGTTCCTTGTTAGAGGATGGAACCTGGTAGGAGTCTTATAAAATACATTCAGTACATATGAATCTATGTTAGGAGATTTTGAATCCTAGTTAAAAGATTCTAACCCTGTTAGGAGTTATGGAAGACAGAAGGACCCACTGCCCAAACAGCTTCAAGGCAAGATCTCTGAACTCACTGTCCAACAGATCTTAGGATTATTCAATAGAATAATATGAAATATGTTATCTCCTTCAAACTGTGCCAAAACCACACTCTCTGCTACACAAGATCACAAATCTAGATCTCTGTACTTCACAAGTCTTCCTTCATCACTGAATTAGCTCTTTTCTTCACTTCATCCATACATTCACATCACAACTTTCACAACTCCATATCACAACTATTACAATCCTCACATAACAAGGAAAACATTCCTTCCTTTATACCACACTCAAATAATTACAAATGAGTCGGCATGTAAATACAAAATAATAATTTCAACATGCTACATCAAAATTACATAAAACTGTCGGCTTCCAGATACAATAACTTTCCAATCATGTGACCTCAAAGTTTGTACTATGAACCACATCACCAAAATGATTCTCAAACTTCCCTTTAACTCTGTAGAATCAGATTTTATCCCGGTTAGGAGATATCCTCCGATTACCAAAAACCGCTACATAGGAATACTGCCAGAATACTACTTCCACCAAAATGCTTATAACTTTCATGAATAAATGAATTTATTTTTTCTCTCTTAACCATAGGCTAATAACACAACAAAGAACATACCATCAACTACGCATAACTCAATCTGCAATATAACATGTGTGCAAAACAAAATTGTGCTTTCTTTTCTGCTAAACTCTAGAATATCACTATGTTGACATCAATGACAATCATAGTCATGAATCCAACAACAACTACTATAGAATGACTGCCAAAGGCTTCAGCATTCATTCCTAACATCTACCATGGTTAAGTCCTCATAATTTTCAAAGCAATGAAAATAGTGTTGTGTTTTACATATACATTGAATAATCATGTTCCCTTACTCATGCTACTCCATTTTTATAGATTCTGTAGGTATTTTGAAGGCTTCCTTTTCACTGAAAAGTTACAATTGGTTTGAGAAATCTTCACAACAAACAGAAATATATGGGTTACCAATGCATTTAATTGATATTTTTATTATCTTATTTAATTTTTGTTATATGTTATTTATTTATTTTTATTCATGTTCTATTATGTTATTCTTCAATTAATTATTGCAATTTCAATATAGGTAAAGACAATAACTATGTTTTCTTTAGTTATGCGCAAAATGGGTTCCACTTCTTGGGTTGGGACTATTGTTCATTTGGCTCCATTTTGAAATTGGACCCATTTTAACCAATTAAATTTACCACAACTAAAGGTAAATTCATTTTTGTTTGTCTCAAATCATTGCTAATTATGAACTCTATCATTAGAAATTCTTTTTTTTTTCTTCTAGGAAAGTAGAATAACACTAACATTTTGAGGTTCATATGCATCCTTATTCCTCATTTCTCACCTCAATTGACCTCTTTCACAAATTTTATTATATTATACTTTATTTTTAGTGTTAAAATATCTTCTTCTTCTTAATCTAATTTATCTTTTGCAGCTCTTGCATCTCATCATTTAAAATTCTTTCTCTTTCACTTTAAGTTTTTATCTTGTCACTAAATTTTACACAAAAGATGATAAATTTGGATCCAATAGGTGGGATTACATCCCAAGAAATATAATAAATTTGATTTATGTGTACATCATTAGAATGTGGATGGATTCATGATGAGTTTAATTTATTTAATCCTTATTTTTAAAAAAGTGGGTTTAGTATCTATCATTCCTTAGGAAAAATAATTTTTTGTATAATTTAGAATCAATAAACTATAGTAGAAGAAAGACCTGATAAGGAAAAATATAGATAGAAAATAGAGGGGATGGGGAAGGTAGAGAAAAAAAAAAGGCCATCCTCTAAAAATACCCTCAACCTTCCTCAACCACCAACCCACCATCCAAGGACCAAGCTCTTGTAAAAAAAAAAACTACAAGGCAAGAAAGAACCAACAAAGTGAGAGGAAGGGAAAGGGGCAAGAACATGAAATTTCATCCTTTTAAAATACTCACACCCATCCACACACACAAACACTTCTATTTGGAACCAATCTACCCAAAAAAGAGAACAACAATAAGGAAGAAGAAACCTGTATTTGAAATAAGTGGAAGAAGGGAAATAGCACAATAAAAGAACAACCTCTCAAGATGCTCAAACTAAACCAGGAACAACACCATTGTATCAATGATCCACCAAGCAGCTGCTTCATGAAGAAAAAGAACTAGGGTGAAGGAACACCAACCTAAAAGGGAAAAAATGTAAGGGATAAATTTATCAAAGTACTCCCTTCAAATAATATTATAAGCTAACACCTCCACAAACTGACCATCTAGTATACCAAAACCCCTAAAGAAGATGTCTTCCAAGAAAATCCCAAGGGCTTTATCACCACAAATGAAACCCACCTTCCAAAGAGCTAAAAAATTAAAATAAACCTACCCAAAAGATGGAACATGATGATACTGGATGTCCTAATGCGCAAGGCTACAACTCACCAACAAAAATAGTAGCTCACTTAAGATGCACAAAATAAATAAACCACTAAAGAATAAAAGGTAAGGCAAAAAATCCCAAATAGTTCATAGTATAGCCATCCAATAAAAACACTAACCCTAAGATTAGATATGATACTATTTAGGCCCACCCATAAAGGGAGGAAAAAAAAGGAAAAACCAAGCCATGAATCTTCAACAGTCAAAGATATAAATAGTAAAAGAATGTACAAAGTCATGAAAAAGAGAAACTATGAGGTAGAAAAACCCTAACATAGAGAATGTATTTCCTATGCCATTAAAAACCAATAGGGTGCACGTATCAATCAACTATAATGACCAAGCATCCAAGAAATTGTAGAGAATAGAGAAATCTGAAAAAATTAAAAAATCCATCACCATAGGGAAGGGAAATCGTATGAGAGGGAACAAAACCCTATCTTTCCATAGACAACCTCCTCCACAAAAACAAACTGGAACCCAAAAAATCCATCCCTGAGAAAGAAAAAAAGACCCACAACATGGCCCCTAAAACAAAGAACAAATATAGCAAGATAAAAATTCAAATTTATCCCAAAAGATAGTTGAAACCACCACTCCTACCAAATAAAGATAGAAGCTTTGTCCCTATCAATATCCACTTTTCTTCTTCACCCAGGTCACTGAAAGCCACTCCAAAAAACCTAATTTCATCCCCACCCTTTGAATCCATTATTAGGGGAGGATGAATTATCTACAACTAAGACTAATATTTCTACTAGCATTTTTTCGGGGTTATAGAATATCTTCTGATAAGGAATTTATCCTATCAATATATATTTACATAAGGTTATGACATTGAATAATATAAATATTTGATATGACGGAGTATATTATAGTGATCCTATTCTCATTTCTCTTTTATTATGGAAGCCTCTTTGTACCCTTTTAGACAACACATTTATTCATGTTTCATTCACACAATGCTTACAAGAATGTTTTTCAACTTAAAAGAAATTATGCTTAATACAAATCTTGCACAATGATTTTGCATCACATGCCACTTGTCCATATAGTAAAAAATCTAGTGCATCACACACCACCACCTCTAAAATAGTACACAACAATCTATTTGATCATCTAGATTGATTTCATGATATTTCATTTGTCAACACAATGAGAAACCAAAAATTCTAGTTATTAGAGATGAATCCTTACATATATAAAATTCTATGACAACCCTCTATCTGTATGAATATATTATCTATAATTTATATTTGTAATATAACCATGACATAGGATAAATACGAAAAAATACACCCATATTTTTCCTTAGATAAAATGAAATGTATAGAATGCGTAGATTCAAATAATTTCTATTCCAATTCTAATATTCTTCTTTGTGTGAACCATTGCTCCATATTGTATCTACACATATAAAATTTTATTTAGATATTTTCTCTTGGATATTTGACCCAAATCATTGGAAATAGAGATAATTTCATATTGCATGTCCTATTGAATAAAATTAGAGTATTCTAACCTCAACGTGAAACTACAAGATCCACCAATTTAACCCCCGAGTTGTTCAATCATGTTTAGATTGAAGAAGCATAAAACATAGTCCATATGATCATCAAAGATGAAGTTATTAAAGTCTTTAAATTAATTACAATTTCTAATTTCTAATTATATTTATTCAATTTTTTTTTGCTACACTGCACTTGTTTGTTGAAACCAACCCAAAAATTTTGGTCTTATAACTCACAATAATTTTGTCTTTTTCTAGGTGTAGCCCTTTCCTCTCAACGCATTTCTTGTATCATGCTTTCAAACTTCATAATTTTCACTGCATAAAGCTACATGGCTCATGCTCACACATACACCTGACAACAATTTTTTATTTTATTGATTTTATCCTTTTTTTCAAAGGGATGCCTCTACTCTAATTATTTACCTCAACACCATACTTGGATAGTTTAGATCTAAAATCCTTTCCCCCAAAATGATTTTCTTTTAACTTGAGGTTTGCCTTATCAATGTCACACCTTTTCATTTAATTCATTATTTGGTGCATACTTTAGAGTTCAATTAGAATTTTTAGCACCACTTCCTTTTATTGAGAGTTGATGGACATGTTGATCTTTGGAATTTTCAAGTTGATATACCTCTCTCTCTCTCTCTCTCTCTCTCTCTCTCTCTCTCTCTCTCTCTCTCTCTCTCTCTCTCTCTCTCTCTCTCTCTCTCTCTCTCTCTCTCTCTCTCTCTCTCTCTCTCTCTCTCTCTCTCTCTCTCTCCCCCTTCTCTTTGATATAAATCTTTAATAACTTTTCTTATGATCATATAAAAATTAAAATTGACAAATATGACAAACCAAAACACAAAAAAATAATATTTGAAACATGACTTACATCTGAGAAAGAAATAGATCATAGTAATAAAGAATTATTAATGGGTATAAGGATACCATAATTTTAGATAATAAATTTTTAGATCTTGTAAAAATAAGGAGACTTTAGTTCAAGGATCTATCATTTGCACCATAAGCCCTTTCCTAGTATTTGAGTCCACCAACAATGCTTCAGATAAACTAGACACTGACTTCACAATATTTTTGATGTTGGGTGTGATATTCATTAAGGAAATATTAATTTTTGGAAAGTTGTAGAAATTTTAAAAATAAGTACATTCCCAACCATAAGACAATATATAGGGTATAGAATATAATAGTTTTTTACATCATTTAAAAATCCATTCACAAAAATGAAGACATATAAGTGAATATAAATATGATCTCTGGAAAAGTTAAAAATTTGCGAACACAAACATTTGGTCAAAGCTATCAAAATATGACATTATATGTCATTTGTGATATTTATGCATATTTCTTTGCATGCTCATCTTTCTAAAAACTCCAATAATGAGCACCAAAGTTTTATGATTAGATTTAGTTAATAACCATAACAATATCTCATTGAACCATAATTAATGTCAATATTGATGTGATTTTATCATTTTTCTTGTTTAGTTGACTATATATTTCACATTATTTTCATATTTTCTCCAAGTTCACTAACACACCTTCATCATTTAGTTTTGAATATAAATTTTAAATGGCACTAAAACTACAACACATTCTATATAGTGCATATTCTATCCTTCAAGTAAGAGTGCTCCTTCTTCTCTTACTACTTTTATTGAGTTCACCAAAAAAATTCTTAGATATATTATTACAATTTCATATTTCTCAATTATATTATTATAATTGTACATTTCTCACTTAAGTGCAATTATTCCTACATTACTTAATTGCTACGAATAACTATTCATTTCCTCAAGACTTTGGAATTTTGGAGATAGGTAGTGGTTACAATAATAATATGAAAATAAAATAAATAATCTAAATCAACGTTCACACAAAATTAATAGTTATGAATATTTCAAGAGTGTTATGCCTTAAGAATTATAATTCTAACTCTTTCCTTGGAACATTAGGATCAATTTCACTTAATAGAAAAGATAGAGACATTAATGAAAGTTTTTTATTAAGTTAGTACGGATATAGAAATGGTCCTATTATAGAAGAATAGACAAAAAGGAAAACCACTAGAACCCCCACTTAGAGCCATGACAACTGAGAGAAAGTGAAAATCCCCCAACAAAAAATGATTCAAAACTAACTATCAGCTATAGAGAGTAATCTAACACTACTACTACTACTACTAAAATAGCTAGGATCATAGCTTATCATCATAATATACCTTAGGAAGTTTAATTTGTTTAGAATAATAAGAAAGATAATAGAGTTCCATATCATGAAGTTCCAACAGTTCAATAGATAGCATCTATGTTGTAATAACCAAAATAAAAATCCAAAATTTAAAAATGCCATCTGAACAAAATAGATTATCCCCAAGGAAAGCGCAAAAAATAACAAACTTAGTTTTTTTTAGACTTAGTAATCTCATCCTAGTCCTTAGAAAGACTATTGATCATTCTCTTCTAGTCTTCATTATCCTCTTTATGCTAATCCTCAAGTTAAAAGACCCAACTTAAGTATGAAAAAGTCATTAAAGAAAAGTATAGTAATGAAATATAGAATAAAACAAAACCAACAAACTTAGTCATCATTAAACCCAAAAATTTTATCATAGTCTTTTGATATACTGGTAAGAGATAATTTCAATTCTTCATTATCCTCATGCTGCTTTTCTTCCTTTCTGATCTGGTCCTCTTTTTACTTCTTTACAACTTTCTTCAACCTATTATTACAAGTGATTACTCCAAAGAGGACCTTCTTCATAATCCCATCAAGCACTTATAGAGACAAAGAATGGAATTATTGAATTGATCTTTTTCATTCACATACAATGTAATAGAATCTTAAAGAACATTAATTCTATTTTGAAAGTCATCAATCTGAACCTAGAGTCTAGAGGAAGCAATTTTCTCATCCCGAAGAAGGGAATGAAGGAAATTATATAGGGACTCATTATTAGTATGGATAGGAGAGTTACACACCGTATTCACCATATGCTATAGCTCATTCAGTTTCAAAAAATATAAATTTATTTTTCTTTATCCTCTTTATCAAGTTCTCTAGCATCGATAGCATATTCATCATCATTTGTGATGAAGGAGCATCTCGAGTCCTTAGCAATCCTGTGTCACCAAAAAAATGTTTGTGTTTTCCTATGTTGCTCGGTTCCTTCATTGACCAAGTTGGTTTGGTGTTGTTTGATTTCCTATATTCACTGGTGTTGGTCAGTTATCTCTCTAGCACTCAGTGAATTTCCCTGCCACTCAGTGATGCTTTTCTGGTGCTCGATTGTCCTTACTTACCGAGTTGTTTATTTTCAATTTTTGTTGAGCTCAACTGTTACAATTAATTTTGGTCATAGATTTAATGATGGTATCTATCATTGGGAAGCATGTGGACCTATATATGGTCATTCCTTCCATTGATGGTGGATCTGAAGGCCGACTTGTTTGGTAGCCTCTTCTATAAATGTAGTTTGGTTAGATTTTTAGGGTAGTTTTAGTGAGAAGAGAGAAGCTAGAAGATTAGAGATTTCTAGGAGATCCTCGTATGTTGGAGGACTTCTGTAATTGATTTTAATATCTAGCCTGAATCAAGAAGGCCTTATAGCCTAGCATGTATGAATCAATTGAAGTTAATATATGAATTGTATCTGCATTCTCTCTCTCACTTGTGTGTTTGTTTCTTCTACATGTGATCTCTGCAAGGTGGATCTGGTAAGGGTGTGCCTTTATCCCCTCTCCCTATCCTCCTTTACGTTAGGTGGTATCAGAGTGAGGTTAGATCTAGATCTAGGTTTGATGATTCCTTCTTGTCAAACTCTAGTTGATTTGTTGTGGGTTAGCAGATTGTGATCTGGCATGCAATTGCAGAGGGTTTCAAGATGGTTCATGGGAGGTGAGATGTTGATCCTGTTGGACTACAACTAATTTGGAATTTGATTGAAGAATTTGTGATTAAAGATCACTGAGGAGTTGCTGATTAGATATATAATATGATTAAATCAGTATTATGTTGTCATTGATGTCAACTAGTTTGACAACACTTATCTTGTAAGTTACTATACCGAGACATTAGAAGAAAGGTGAAAAAGAAATGAAGAACAGAGAAATCTACATGAGGAAAGATGTACATGACAGATGAGGATAAGGAAAACATTGAGTAACTTGTTGATGAGTCTATGACCTGATGATATTGACTTTATTATGTTGCATTCATCTATAATGAAGTACAAAGCTGAAAGACACAAAGCAGTGTTGTCGGTAAATGAAGCATTTCTAGTATACACTGACAGAGTGTAGTGTATACCGATCACAATATTAACTGAGCAATGTGTTGGTCCATTTTCCTGTCAATGCAAAATATTTTGAAAATGGCCCATTTCCTTGCAAGTTTTCTTGAAGTGTCTTTCCCTGTGTTCTTCATTGTGTCACCTTGCTCTAGTTTAGATCACATCTCCTAAATCGCAAAACCCAGGGAGATATTCAAGTTTTAAGGTCTACAGGAAACAATTTCAGAATATGCCTCAGTGTCGAAAACCCACAATGTTTTTGAAAACCCATGATGTTTTCGATCTCCCTGCCACCTTTGGGTCTATGTGAAAACCCTGGATGTTTTCAATCTTTTGTTGAAACCTTGTGTGTTTTTTATCTTTTCCATCGAAAACCCTATGTGTTTTTGACCTCACAGTTTCCTGTTTGCTGGCGTTCCCTAACTATGCAAGTCCGATGGTTGGTGGGGCCAGATTCTTCAAGTAGCAGAGGGAGGAGATCGATGGTCGATGTATGAGCATAAGGAATATTCCATGCTCATGAGATCATGCACATGTCGTTGATCTTTTTTGTTTCAGGTATTTCTTCAGTGGTGGTCCTGATGTCAGAAAGGAAGCAAAGGTACATGTTTTCATTGGTTGTCGCATGATCGCATGTTAGGAATTTCTAACATGCAACCATGTGACTGGTTGACATTTGTCACTTGGGGCCCATTGGTAGATAAGTGCAATGGGACCTGACATCCATATAAAATCAAGGGTTGGTGTAAAAGCTTATGAAGTGTGTTAGGTCTATGAGATTATGAGATAGCCGTGGATCTTCCTGTGTGGGCCCGATTGAATTTCTTGGTGTCTTTGGTAGTTCTGATAAAATATTTAGTGGCCCAAAAAATTTTCTTCTTGTTCAATAGTTCGCGTAATGTTTTGGCGATGCCCGATTTTATTTGGTGATTCAACGAACAGTGGTCATGTGATCGCTAAGTTTTTTAGTCATGGTGGAAAGTATTTCGTGAACTGGTGAAAGTTCTTCAGTCGCCAGTTCACTAGATAAACTGGGGCCGCTTGCTCGTTGATGGGCTCAGTTCTGATTGGTTGGTGGGGTGGCGAGCTAGATGTTGTTAGTGGGGCCATAGTTTTCAAAGGATGTGGAGCGTCTGCAAGTCTGTGAAGATCATGTGGTTGTCACTATACTGCTGAGGTGAGATGCTTGACTTTTTGCATCGCGGTGTAACAATGACCATCGATTTTGTTTTAAGAAATATAAAGCACGCTAGCCCAAGAAAAGTAAATGAATCGAACGGTGGTGATACAAAGTTAATCTCAGTTCAAATCTTGACCATTGATAGATTGCTGGCACCCTGAGGATGATCGTTGCATTTCAAATTCAAACTTCTGAGTGGGTTTGTGATCAGCATTGCATGGCTAAGTGATTGTGGTCGCATGATCATAAGGGTGAGTAGGGTGTCTTACGATCATGCAACCAAGCATAAGATGAAACCTATTTTCCTGTGGTAGTTAAGTTGATGACCGCGCGATTGCATGACTAAGGGAAAATAGTTAAGGAACATAAAGCCCATGAAATGCATGGTGACCATTTGATTTCAAATTTGATTTTCCTGAGGATCTATAGTGACCAAAGGTACCTGAATTGATGGTTTCTACAGTAGATTTTGACTGGTTTAGTGGTGTCAGTGGTTGCAAAATGGTCCAGTGAGTTCGGTGGTTGCCTGTGGGACTAGTACCATGTGGTGATGGACAAATTTTGTTGCTTGATGCCTTTGCAGGCCTGTTCAGTTTGATTTGCATGGTAAATTTATGATCTTCTTGTCCTTCTTAGAGATTCTTCTCAAGTGTGAAGATCATCCTTGGTCTGATAGACATGTGCTTGGTTTTCCCTCCAAGATTTTTTAAATTTTTAGCTATTTCTAGTTGGTTTAGCTGTTGAAACCCTAGCCCTAGTCACCCTAAGCTTCATGCAATCTCTTTGAGATTCCCAAGGTGGCTAGTGGTATAAGTTGTAGCTTTTTTGACTTAGAAGGGGTTCAAATTTTAATCAGTCTAGAGGTTTTGATTATAGTTAGTTCCAAGGGTTTGTAGCAGGGCTATATCACATTGCATGTAAGCTAAATAGAATTTATGGAAGTCTTTTGCAGGTTATTGAAGTGGTTTGATCTCTATCCTACTTTGATCATGTACATGACTCATTATACTTAATATAAGTTTTTCATGCTTCCAAGTCTCTCCTTGGTGTCATTCTTGTGAATCTTAGATTTTCTGATCCATTGCATAGGGTTACCTTTGCATATGTTCTTGTCTTTATTTTTTGATCTAGGATCAAGTGAAATATACTTTAGAGGGGACATAGATTTAGTCTTGGTTGTCTACAGAAGGATCTTATAAGTAGTGGATGGGCTGGAATGTTTATATTTATGGCTATGAGGTTTTGACAATAGTCGGTTCACGTTTCATTGTTTGTATGTGAGGTCTACCCAATGGATAATGGCACTGATCAAGGATTAGTACATTTAGTTGAGTCCAATGTCTAATTGGCTCTTGTCTACCTTCCCTATCCTCATTCATCAAAGACCCTTTTAAGTTTTAAGTATTATTGTTGGTAGTAATACCCTTCACAAGGCCATTTTATACCCAATAGCAATTGAGATTCAATGAATGTCTAGTTAACATTTAGTAGTCTCTTGCTATCATCTACTTTGTTTAATCCAGTCTAAAGTCCTAAAATGCCATAAGTTACTAGATTAGGTACACCCGCCTTGGTTTTGCAGAGCCAGAACTGTAGAGGGTAGTCTTGTCCCTATACTTGGTCGAGTTGCCTTGCAACGCTCTCATACTTGGAACTAACCACTCCTAACATTAGTCTCAAGGCATATTGGTAGCCCTAAGTGGCATAAGCATTTTTGAACACCAACAAGATGGAGACTCTCCTAGGGAGGCTATTGGAAAGAGTCAAATACAAAAATAAAGTGTTTACTGATATTTTCTCACCTAGTTGTGAGTGGCGGCTCTAATTTTTCTCTGTTTGATCGGTACATTTTTTGATAAATAGTGTGGTTACTTGTGGAGTTTTGGTTGGTTGGAAGAAGACAAAAACAAGTACAAAAATTTTCCTCTTCAAGGAGGTGGTGACTCTACAAAGAAATGAACATGATGGAGCTGCATGGTGAGCTCTAGATCTGCTTAGCCTTTCAGTCAACAAGGTTTCTCCTGCAAAACTTCTAGGTAGTCTCTTGTTGAAAATGTATCCCTATCAAGTGTCCAGGACTATTGTAAAGGGATGAGTTGTAGTGGGCAGTTTCTCATGGAGGAATATAAGCCCTTTTGTTTTGATGGCATTGAAGGTGCCCCTAATAAGTTCCTTGCTAAGGATGGGTATGAGGAAAATAATGAAGATCAGACACAAGAAAATAGTGTCTCTATTGATCCCATCATGAGTGATACTGATTATGAAAATCTTCTCATCAAGATTGCTACTCTTAAGAAGAAGATTGCAGAGAGCAATGCTAAGATCTAGCAGTTAGAGCAAGACAAGAGACTGCTAAGTCTTGTGGTTCCTTATGATGATCATGAGGAGGCTAGTGTCTCTGATGTTGAGTCTCATTATGTAGAAAGTGTTGATTATGAAGCTGATGTTGAGGTCAAGACATGTGAGAGTGATGAAGATGAATCTGAAGTTGACAATATTTCCAATTTATCTGCAGATTTTTCTTCTTTTCAATTTCAGGATTCTTGCTTCTTGTCCCGGTTTTTTGATGTTTTGTGTGAGGGGTAGAATATTGAATATGATGCAGATGATGATTCCTGCATAGAATTTTTTACACAAAATGATTTGGTGCCAATACTGTTAGTCCTTGTTTCAGACGAGGAAGATGTTTACAATAACAGGGATGTAGCTGATGAAAAGGAAAATAAAACCCAAAGTCCATTAAGTAATGAAAAGATGTCAGCACTCTTGGCTGATGATTTCCAAAGATATGATAGTGAAGAAGACCTTCACTTGGTTTATGATCCAGTTAGTGAGGACATCATTGGTGAACTAGGTTGCTCAGTGGCTGAAGCAATGCATGAAGGTAAATCAGAGGATTCAAGTCCTTCTTAGCCAGGTACTTTTATAGCAATGCATGATGATCAATATGTTTTATTTCCTGATTCATTACTAGATGATATTTTTACTTCCAGTCAGCAGGGACAAGTAAGTGATGTTCCTTACTTCTTAGAATGTGAATGTGAGTATGATGGTTGTGACTGGAAGAACATGGGTAGTGACCAGCATAGTTTCATTCTTTAGTCCATGGTAATTCACATATGTTGGCAGCAAGATGGTCAAGATAATTTCAAGTGTTTGGCCACATATGTAGATGAAAATAAAACCTTTGATTCAGGGGGGTCATTGATTTCATTTTGGTGGCCTGGGGCCATCAAGTAAAGTTGTAAATCTTGTAAATTTCTATAAATATTCTTCCCTTTCTATTGTGTGTTTCCCTTCCTATTTTTTTGGTTTGGTTGCTAGTTTTTGTGGTTCCCTATTTTTTTTCCTATGGTTGGTCTACTTCTTCCTAGAGATCTGAGGTCCTCATTGTATTTGCAAGAGATACATGTCCCCAACTAGAACCATTGTTGGTCCATTTTCCTGTCAATGCAAAATATTTTGAAAATGGCACATTTCCTTGCAAGTTTTCTTGAAGTGTTCTACCCTATGTTCTTCATTGTGTCACCTTGCTCTAGTTCAGATCGCATCTCCTAAATCACAAAACCCAGGGAGATATTCAAGTTTTAAGGTCTGCAGGAAACAATTTTAGAATATGCCTCAGTGTAAAAAACCCACAATGTTTTTGAAAACCCATGATGTTTTCAGTCTCCCTGCTACCTTTGGGTCTATGTGAAAACCCTGGATGTTTTCAATCTTTTGCTGAAACCTTGTGTGTTTTTTATCTTTTCCATCTAAAACCCTATGTGTTTTCGACCTCACAGTTTCCTGTTTGCTGGCGTTCCCTAACTGTGCAAGTGCGATGGTTGGTGGGGCTAGATTCTTCAAGCAGTAGAGGGAGGAGATCGATGGTCGGTGTATGAGTGTAAGGAATATTCCATGCTCATGAGATTATGCACCTGCCGTTGATCTTGTTTGTTTCAAGCATTTATTCAGTGGTGGTCTCGATGTCAGAAAGGAAGTGAAGGTACATATTTTCATTTGTTGTCGCATGATCGCATGTTAGGAATTTTTGACATGCGACCATACGACCATTTGACATCTGTCACTTGGGACCCATTGGCAGATAAGTGCACTGGGACCTGACATCCATATAAAATCAAGGGTTGGTGTAAAAGCTTATGAAGTGTGTTAGGTCTATGAGATTATGAGATGGCCATGGATCTTCCTACGTGGGCTTGGTTAAATTTCTTGGTGTCTTTGGTAGTTGTGAAAAAATCTTTAGTGGCCTAAAAAATTTTCTTCTTGTTCACTAGTTCGCGTAATGTGTTGGTGATGTCTTAGTTTATTTGGCGATTCAACGAATAGTGGTCATGTGATCGCTAAGTTTTTTAGTGATGGTGGAAAGTATTTCATGAACTGGTGAAAGTTCTTCAGTCGCCAGTTTGCTAGATAAACTGGAGTCGCTTGCTCAGTGATGTGCTCAGTTCTGATTGGTCAGCAGGGTGACGAGCTAGATGTTGTTAGTGGGGCTACAATTTTCAAAGGATGTGGAGCATCTGGAAGTTTGTGAAGATCATGTAGTTGTCTCTATACCACTGAGGTGAGATGCTTGACTTTTAGCATCGTGGTGTAACGATGACCGTCGATTTTGTTTAAAGAAATATAAAGCACGCTGGCCCAAGAAAAGTAAACGAATCAAATGGTGGTGATATAAAGTTAATCTCAGTTCAAATGTTGACCATTGATCGATTGTTGGCACCCTAAGGATGACCGTTGTGTTTCAAATTCAAACTTCTGAGTGGGTTTGTGATCAACATTGCATGGCTAAGTGATTGCAGTTGCATGATCATAAGGGTGAGTAGGGTGTCTTGTGATCATGCGACCAAGCATAAGATGAAACCCATTTTCCTGTGGCAATTAAGTTGATGACCGCGTGATTGCATGACTAAGGGAAAACTGTTAAGGAACATAAAGCCCGCAAAATGTATGGTGGCCATTTGATTTCAAATTTGATTTTCTTGAGGATCTATAGTGACCAAAGGTACCTGAATTGATGGTTTTTACAATAGATTTTGACTAGTTTGGTGGCGCTAGTGGTTGCAGAATGGTCCAGTGAGTTGGGTGGTTGCTTGTGGGACTAGTACCATGTGGTGATGGACAAATTTTGTTGCTCAAGGCTTTTTGTAGGTCTGATCAATTTGATTGGCATGGTAAATTTATGATCTTCCTGTCCTTCTCAGAGATTCTTCTCAAGTGCGAAGATCATCCTTGGTCTGATAGACATGTGCTTAGTTTTCCCTCTAGGAGTTTTTAAATTTTTGGTTGTTTCTGGTTGGTTTAGCTATTGAAACCCTATCCCTAGTCACCCTAAGCTTCATGCAATCTCTTTGAGATTCCCAAGGTGGCTAGTGGTATAAGTTATAGCTTTTTTGACTTAGAAGGGGTTTGAATTTTAATCAGTCCAGAGGTTCTGATTATAGTTAGTTCCAAGGGTTTGTAGCAGGGCTATATCACATTGCATGTAAGCTAAATAGAATTTCTAGAAGTCTTTTGTAGGTTATTGAAGTGGTTTGATCTCTATCCTACTTTGATCATGTACATGACTCATTATACTTAATATAAGTTTTTCATGCTTCCAAGTCTCTCCTTGGTGTCATTCTTGTGAATTTTGGATTTTTTGATCCATTGCATAGGGTTACCTTTGCATATGTTCTTCTCTTTAGTTCTTGATCTAGGATCAAGTAAAATATATTTTAGAGGGGACATAGATTTAGTCTTGGTTATCTACAAAAGGATCTTATAAGTAGCAGATGGGATGGAATGTTTATATTTATGGCTATGAGTCTTTGAGAATAGTCGATTCATGTTTCATTATTTGTATGTGAGGTCTGCCCAATGGATAATGGCACTGATCAAGGATTGGTACATTTAGTTGAGTCCAATGTCTGATTGGCTCTTGTCTACCTTCCCTATCCTCATTAATCAAAGACCCTTTTAAGTTTTAAGTATTATTGTTGGTAGTAATACCCTTCACAAGGCCATTTTATACCCAATAGCAATTGAGATTCAATGAATGTCTGGTTAACATTTAGTAGTCTCTTGCTATCTTCTGCTTTGTTTAATCTAGTCCAAAGTCCTAAAATATCATAAGTTACTGGATTAGGTACACCCACCTTGGTTTTGTAGAGCCAGAAGTGTAGAGGGCAGTCTTGTCCCTATAGTTGGTCTAGTTGCCTTGCAGAGCTCCCATACTTGGAACTAACCACTCCTAACATTAGTCTCAAGGCATATTGGCAGCCCTAAGTGGCATAAGTGTTTTTGAACACCAACACAATGTTCACTGACGCATTTCATTGTTAATTGAGTGGGATAGAATGAATTAAATGATTAGTTTAGCCGATAAGATTGATGAGCTGGAAAGAGTATAACATCAAGGTAACAGATAAATTTTGTTACACAGATCAATGGCTAACAAAATTCAGGGAAGATTTAACAGAGTAGATTGAAATGTGTTATTGACACAAGTACTGAGAAAGTTTGAAGCGACAAAATCTATGAATGTGGTTAAGCGGCAAAATATTATGGTGAAGAAGAAAATGATTTACTCATCTATATAAGACATAAAATTTCTTTATGAATGGATGCCGAAAGAAGTAGAAAATACAAGAATATCACGTGAACAAGGTTTTCATGCATTCTAATCATACTGGTTAGTAAGAACCAAGCTGTAGAACAGTTACGGAGCTATAGAGAGAAATTACCAACAGACATTAAGTTGATACAGTATTGAATCTAAAGTGAAATATTGATCAGAAGGATTTGTATGGACTAAATATTGATCTATAATATGCAATTGAAGTTTTATTAAGGAAGGTCATTTACTGTTACATATTTAACCATTATATACAGTCAAAATATCTTAACTGAGTGGACTCTAAAAGTCTTATGATGTATCATTCATAGAATGAACATTTTTATGCTACCAACCCCATAGTGAATGCTGGTTCGATGATAACTTCTTGTCTAAAATCCTCTAACAAGGTCACACTTGACAATGTGTTTGTAACCTTTAATAGGGTTGGGTCTTAACCGACCTAACTTCAGAAGAGTGAACAATTTTGGGTTGTCAGTCCCAAGTGGTTTTTCCCATTATAGGGTTTCCATGTTAAATCTCTTGTGTTATGTGTTGATTGTGATATTTGTTTGTTATCATTCTTTACATGTTACATGTTAGATTTGATCGATAAAATGTTATAAGTATTAGACTGGTAATCGGTAAAAGTTTAGATAGTGAAAGTATTTAGTTTTTTTCGATGAGCAAAAATTGAAGAAATAGTTTTTGAATTATACATTTTGTTTTGGGACACTGGATAACTGATTCACCCCCCTCTCAGTTATTCTAACAGATCCAAGATTGGAAGACATGTTGAGATAACTTGCTGCTAGATTAGAAGCTGTTGAAACAACCCAGAGAAGGGGAACACATCTTGGAGATGTTAGTGATGATGAAATTGAGGAAGAAAAAGTTGATGTAGAACCTACACCTATGACGGATCAAGGTGAGGAAAGATTGGTTAAGGCTTTGAAAAATATGAAGTCTACACACAACTTTAATCCTCTTGAGTATAGTGAAAAATTAGATTCTGATGACTTGGTGGACTAGATCACTGAGATGGAAAATTACTTTGAGTACAAAAATGTACCTAAGCAAAAGAAGGTGAAAATTACAAGCAAAAATTTGAAAAGTTGTGCATCCTTGTGGTGGGAACATTTGCAGTTAGACAAAAAGAGGAAAGGAAATGAAAAAATTAAGGTATGGAATAAAATGGTGAATAAATTGAAAGGAAAGTTCTTACGTTGTGATTATCAGATTAACCTAGTTAGGTGAATGAAAATTTTGAGGCATAAAGATAGCTCAGTAAAAGAATATCCTAAGAAATTCTATAGATTAGATATCAAATCTAGACATGAAGAAGATGATGTGGAAATAATTTCTAGATACCTGAATGGTTTGAGAGTTTCCATCCAAGAAGAAATCACTTTGGTCAAACTGGAGAACATTGAAGAGGCTTATCAATTTGCATTGAAGGTTGAGGAGAAATTGAACAAGAAGCATGAGAAAAGACAAAGAGGTAGAGGTGGTAGATTCCATAGAGGAGGAGGTAGATCTTATGGTGAGAATAGTAGATTTGAACCTGAAAAGACAAATATGGATAAAGGCAAGACCGAGTGGAAAGGTGAAAGTTCATCTAATGGCAGAGGCAGTAACTACCGAGGTGGTTACAAAAGAGGTAGTTTTTGAGGACATTTTTACAATTGTGTATAAGAAGGACATAGATCATTTGAGTGTACACGTGCAAGTAAGAAGTTCAGTAGTAGTAGAAATGTTTTGGTGCAAGAAGAGTTAATATCAAATGAACCTGAGAATGAAAATAACTTGGTGGTAAGGAGAGAACTTTGGAGTAAAATAATAAGGAAGATCTGGTGAGAAAAATTTTGTTCAAGACCAGATGTAGAGTTTTTGATGAAGTTTGGAAGGTAATCATTGAAAGTGGTAGCTCAGAGAATCTGGAATCTGAGAAAATAGTTACAAAAGTTGCAGTTGAAAAGGTTGGAACATCTGAAGCCCTATTAGATTTCATGGATCAAAGATGAGCATACACTTTTGGTAAGTGAATAATGATATGTGAATTTTAAAATTGGAAAATACTATGATAAGGTGTTATGTGATATCATACTTATGGATTGTTGTCATATTTTATTGTGTAAATATGATAAACATGCTATATATGATGGGAGATTGCATAAATATACTATTTGGGCTGATGGAAGAAGACAAGTTTTGTTAGCTTTGATTTAAGAACTTGTTAATAATATTTGTACATCTATGAAAGTTGGCTTGATGGAATAAATAAATTTTGTTAAGGATTTGAATAAGAATGATGTATGTTTTTCTATGATTCCTAACAAACCGAGTAAGAAAATAGAGGATAGTATCCCTGAGGAGATTGATAAGTTACTCACTGAGTATAGTAAAATTATTTCTAATAATATACCTAATGGTTTTCCACTGAAGAGAATAATTGATCTTTGTATGGATCTAATCCCTAGATCTAGTTTACTGAATAAGGCACCACATCAGTTCACACCTACCAACAATTAGAAATCAAACAAAAAGATTCAAGAATTGTTGCAGAAAGGTTTGATCAGAGAAATTTTGAGTCCTTGTGCAGTACCTACTATATTGGCACCTAAGAAGAATGGAGAATAGAGAATGTGTACTGATTCAAGAGCAATCAACAAGATAACACTGAAATATAGGTTTCCTATATCGAGAATGGAAGACATAATGGACAGATTAACTGGAGAAAAGTATTTTACCAAAATTGATTTAAAAAGTGGGTATCATCATATTAGAATCAAAGAAGGTGATGAATGGAAGAACTCTTTCAAGAAAAAAGAAGGTTTTTATGAGTGGTTGGTTATGCCTTTTGGTTTAACTAATGCACCGATTACTTTTATGAGGTTGATGAATGAAGTTTTGAAGAAATTCTTGGGTAAATTTGTGATTGTATACCTTGATGATATTCTAATATTCAGTAAGACTAGAGAAGAACATTTTTTTCATGTTAAACATGTATTTTAGAGGTTGAAAGAAGAAAAGTTGATGATAAATCTGAAAAAGTGTTCATTCATGAAAGAGGAGATTGTGTATTTGGGATTTGTAATTTCAGTTGATGGATTGAAGATGGATCATAAAAAGGTTGAAGCTATTTTGAATTGGCCTACACCTAAGAATGCTAGTGAGGTAAGATCATTTCATGGTTTGGAAAGTTATTACTGAAAGTTCATTAGGAATTTCAGTTCAATTTTTAATTCTATGACCAAGACTATGAGAGGAGACAAAAGAGAATTCAAGTGGACACATGGAGCTGATAAAAATTTTGAGACTTTGAAGTAGAAGGTTACTTAATTGCCTATTTTGGCATTGCTTGATTTCAATAAGGTATTTCAAGTGGAATGTGATGCAAGTGGAAGTGCAATTGGAGCTGTGGTGAGTCAAGAAGGTAAACCTATTGCTTTCTTTAGTGAAAAGTCAAATGATGCAAAAAGGAAATACTCTATGTATGATTGATAATTATATTCTATTGTTCAAGCATTGAAGAAATGGAGGCATTATTTGATACTGAGTGAATTTGTGTTGTATACTGACCATGAAGCTTTAAAGTATTTGGGTAGTCAGAATAAGTTGAATCAGAGACATATGAAATGGGTTGAATATTTTCAGAGTTATACATTTTTGATAAAGCATAAGAGTGGAGTTACTAACTGAGTTTCTAATGCATTGAGTAGAAGGAGATCTTTGATGACCAAGATGAAAATTCAAGTTCTTGGTTTTGATGACATGAGAGATTCTCATGAGTTTGATCCTGATTGTTATGAGCCATGCAGAAAGTGTAGAGCACCTATTCAAGATCAATTGAGTACTAAATGGGAAGAATATTTTATTCAAGAAGGTATGTTGTTTAAAGGTATTTAGTTGTGTATACCAAGAGGACCAATGAGAATTTATTTGATAAAGGAGAAACATAGTAGTGGTTTGGCTGGACATTTTGGTGTTGATAAAATATTGAATTTTCTCAAGGAGAAATACTTTTTGCCACAGTTGTATAAACATGTTGAGAAATTTGTGAAAATTTGTGGAATTTGTCAAATTGCAAAAGGAGTAAGTCAGAATACTGGATTGTATACATCGATTTATGTTCTTGAGAAACCTTGGATTGATAATAGTATGGATTTTGTTCTTGGCTTATCGAAGATAGTAAGAGGTAATGATTCTATATTATTGTTGTGGATAGATTTTATAAGATGATACATTTTATATCATGTAGAAAGACATTAGATCTAGTACATATAGAAGATATTTTCTTTAAGGAAATTTTGAGATTGCATGGATTATCGAGGAGTGTTATCTCTGATAGAGACCGTAAATTTATTAGATACTTTTGGAAGACCCTTTGGAGAAAGTTTGGAACTGAGTTGAAATATAGTTCTACATTTCACCCATAGACCGATGGACAGAAAAAAATTGTGAATAGAAGTTTGGGAAATCTTTTGAGATGTTTAGTTGGAGACACACAGAGTAATTGAGATTTTGTGTTGGCACAAGAAGAGTTTGCATACAATAATTTAGTGAATAGGAGTATTGGAAAAACACCTTTTGAGATTGTTAAATTGAATACAACTAAGAGGTATATCAGATTTTAGAATGATGAAAGAAAGAGAAGTGCTAAAGGAGTAAAATTTGCCGAGTACATGAAGACATTGCATGAAGATGTGAAACATAAGATGGAGACAAGTAATCAGAAATACAAAACAAAGCTAATAGATCAACAATACATAAGACTTTTACAGTCGGTGATGAAGTAATGGTTCATTTGAAGAAAGGCATATTTCTTGTTGGAACATATGGAAGATGAAAATGAAGAAGTTTGGACCTTGTAAGATTTTGAAGAAATTTGATAGTGGAAATGCTTATGATATTGAGTTACCTGATGATATGGATATATCACCTATATTCAAAATTACTAATTTGTATGAGTATCATGAGTTGGATGAAGAAATGATAGTACCAAATAATTATCCTAAGAAACAGTTAGAAGAAGTTGAGAAGATTTTTGATCAAACAATTGGCAGAAATACAAGAGGAAAATGGTATATACAATATATGGTAAAGTGAAAGAATAGACCAATTGAAGATAATTCATGGATTTCACAATCTGAGTTGGATGCAGCTTAGATTGTACCTATTTCATGATTTGGAGAATCATTCTCAAATAATCCCAAGTGTCTAATGGAGGAGCATCTCGAGTCCTTAGCAATCCCGTGTCACCAAAAACATGTTTGTGTTTTCCTGTGTTTTTCATTTCCTTCTTTGACCAAGTTGGTTTGGCATTTCTCAGTTTCCTTTGTTCACTGGTGCTGGTTGGTTATCTCTCTGGTGCTCTATGAATTTCCCGGGTACTTGGTGATGCTTATCTGACACTCAGTTGTCCTTTCTTACTAAGTTTTTTTATTTTGGATTTTTGTTGAGGCTGACTCTTGCAATTAATTTTGGTCATGGATTTAATGATGGTATCTATCATTGGGAAGTGTATGGACCTAGATTTGGTCATTCCTTTTGTTGATGGTGGATCTGAAGGCCGACTTGTTTGGTAGCCTGTTGTTTAAATGTAGTTATCTACTTAGAATTTTAGGGAAGTTTTAGTTACAAGAGAGAAGATGGAAGATTATAGATTACTAGTAGATCCTCGCATGTTGGAGGAATTCTATACCTGATTGTAATATTTGGCCTAAACCTGGAAGGCCTTATAGCCTAGCATGTATGAATCAATTGAAGTTAATATATGAATTGTATCTGCAATCTCTCTCACTTGTGTGTTTGTTGCTTCCATGTGTGATCTTTGTAAGGTGGATCTGGTTAGGGTGTGCCTTTGGCCCCTCTCCCTATCCTCCTTTGCATGAATTTGGGTTCTTAGTTTATTATTCTTCCTCTTTAGGTTCATATTCCACATTCATCTCAGGGAAAATTTCCTCCTAAATCTTCTTACCCTTTTTTATTTAGTAAGGAGATGAGTAGAACTTATTTTCCTTGACATACCATCATCCTTTGGTTCTTCAACATATTTTTTTTCCTCACCCTTATCCTCCTTATTATAAATGTTAATAAAAGGGCTTTTTTTTGCCTTTGTGTTACTTCTTTTTTCCTTTGAAGGGATGGTTTTTGTGGGAGAATCCTTACTTTTCTAGAGTGTGGTCTCAAGAAAATATTCTTGAAGGGGGGATGTATTCCTCAAGGGTTATAGGGTTTATTATCTTTAGTTTCCAAAATGGGTTGGCCTTTTTTCCACTAGTTTAGATTTTTCAGGAAGAGGATTGGTTTCTAAAATCTCAATCTTGATAGCATGCTCTTTCTTAGCTTCAGAGTGTGGCTTTGTTCATGTTGATAGTAAGAGAGTAGATGAATCTTGGATGAGGAGTTTTCAAATTCATGCTAATAAACAAAAATTCATGCTAATAAAGGGCATAAAAAATACCATTATAGAGCAAGGGAAAAGAACCTTTGGTAATATTGATGCTTAGGGAGGAATTGAGGAGGAAGGTGATATTAATCCTATGGTTATTTATCAAATGAATCAAGGTGGAAAAATGATGCCCATGGAAGGTAGTATACCTTCATTCAAGGGTAAATTATTTCATAAGAAAGAAGAAAACAAGAGAAAATGAAGGGGGTAGAGAGAACCTATTATACCCATTTTTTTCATGGCCATGATCACTAATTTCTCCCCTTTCTAATAAAAATGCTTGAGGTAGAATTTTTAATCAACCAATATCTTCCTCTCCACTTTAATACCTTTGTATTTTACACTCATAGCTTCAAAATGAAGCCTAGGTGTCACACAAGATTTTATGTTCTCAATTGTAACATTTCCTTGGTGGTAGGTGTTACCCTAATTTTCATATGCTTGAAAATTTGGCTTATTTACATCCCTATGTCTCTATTTTTCCCCTGCCAAGCATCCCTAAAATTTTCATGACTTTATCTCTTGTTTCCTAGTCTCTGCAATTTGTTTCATTCCCTGGTCTGCAGGTCAAATATTTGAAAAAGTAGCCATTTTAGGCTTAAACCCCTGAAAAACCTAAGCCTTCTTTCTATTTTGATGTTACTTTTTGGCAACTTAAAAATCCCAATACCCATGTACACTTTATTTTTTTCCTTCGGTCAATGGTTCTCTAATTCTTCCGACGGTTATCTTTTCCTTTTAGCAATTTAGCAACTATAGCATTCCTCTTAGTCGCGTATTATCTAGCAGTTATCTTTTCCCAACTAGTGACTTAGTGAAATGGTTAACTTCTCTTTAGTCCTATAGTCACTAAGTGTTTGGTAGTCTCATCTTGAGGGGTTCCTAGCTCTACAGGATCTGACGGTTGCCGTGAGTTCACAAGGCTTTGTGTCAGAGCATGTGATCTTGTGATAGCCATCGATCTTCCCCCTTTTCTCATTGCTTTAAGATTTTGTGGGTCCACTGCCACGGTGTCCTACTTGGAGGCTTTTTATTGGTCTAGGGATGATGACTTGTTTTTTTTGTCAGCAGGCCCAGGGATGTCAGAAGCTTGGAAATCTATGGTTGGCATGTGTTCTCATGAAATGTGTCAGAGGTATGTAGTTATAAGACAACTATTGATTCTCCTTGGTCACATAACTCTTTATGCCTAGTAGGTCCACTACTACATGTACACAGATGATGGCTTCTCATTGGTCTACATGGTAGTGATTTGGCAATGTGTTAGTGGGACCAGGTTTCTAGCATTTTAAAAGGCTCTAACATCTGCAGAGGATTGACAGCTAGTGCATGTCTGAAAGGAATCTTTTTGACACATGCGATCATGTGCCCACCATTGATCTTACTCTATTTTCTCTGTGCGTATTCTAGGAGGGTCCTCTGAGAATTGATGTTGAATTGCTTGAATTTGATTAGTTGCCAAGTGTTGATGGAGACTTACAGGTGGACTGATGTGTTAGTAGGGTCATAGCTTAGTGAAATCTATGGTGGGTGTATAATCTGAAAGAATCTTCTGAGGTCATGAGGAGATGAGACTAGCTGTTAGATTAGAATTAGGTCTTAAGTGGGTCCGATGTCAGGGAAGTGCTGAGGTGTTTGCTGATGGAGTGGCTGGAGTGAATAAAAGAATGCCAAGTTCCATAAAGGGGCCCAGGGATAGTAAAGCTTTCTGCGAATCAGTGACTAAGGGTTTCTCATGTTCACTTAATGTAACTTGGGGTTAGTAAAAGATTCAGCTATTCAGTGACTGTAGTGTTCACTAAATTGCTTGACCCAATTAGAGTTAAGAAATGTATTTCATGACTTAGAATTCTTCAGTCACACAGTTGCCAAGTAACTTAAAAGAGAAAAGGTCAAAGCGGGTCCAAATATACTGACATGCTCGATGCTCATTGGTCGAGACTTCCTGATGTGGACTCAAAATTTTCAAAGGGTTTCATGACTGTTTCAAAGTTAATCTAAACCATTCATCTACCGGGAAGTGTAAGACATCGACGGTCGTGTTTTAAAATGACCAGCTAGCCGTTAGTTTTCAAATTCAAAAAGTTCTAAGAGGATTTTTGCCAATATTTGATTTGCACGCCGCAAGTGGTGAGGTAGCTCAAAAAATTTATGGCTCCAAGATGTTTGTAGTCGAAAAAGGATGATGATAGAGGTTTGCGCGGCCATCATGGGTCATTTCTTGTCTCAAAAAGGTACCAGTTATGCATTCATGGCAAGACTTTTGCAGAAAGGTAGATAAGTCCAGATTGCTTGTCTGCAAGTTGATGTAGTATAGGGATGGGCATGGAAACTTGACGTTTGATCAGCCATAATTTTGCAAAAATAACATTTATGATTAGACTTGTTTGAGCTAGGGTTTGGTTATTGTATTGTAAAATTATGTAACCTTAGTTAGGTCTTTTTGACTCCTTCCTACGTGCAGTTGAGTATGTATATATTGTATTTCTAGAGCTTTTGAGCTCAGAGTTCACATTTTGTAAAGAAGAAAGTCTCTTTCTTGGGAACCTATCCATGACATTTCTTCCTACCCTCTAGTTTTCCACATTTTGTAATCTTTCATTGATAACTCAAATATTGCAGAGGTATTTTGTGACAATTCTTCATGTCCCTATGCTTCCTAGTTTGAATTATCTCTTATTGGATTGAAGTATATGATGTTTTCAATGATATCTTAGGGTTCCTGATCCCTCTTATTTTCTATAACTGTGTGTGTTATTGTGTTTGATCTGATTTAGATGTTTTTGTGGGTATATTTTACCCCTTTTATAGTTTTGTCTCATTCCTACACTGAGTTGCAGAAGTGAATGTTTATTTGCAGGTCATTAGTTGTGTCTTATGTTCAGGCCCTCCTATGAAATGCTTATGCAAGCCTATTTAGTAAGTTGTGATCTACTAGACCTAAGCCTTTCATTGATTCCATTCTTCTATGTTGAGATCCAAACCCTAATTTTGGTGCATCGCCTAGTAGGTAGTTTTCTTTCAGTCATTTCCCTTTCCAAGCATTCCTTCTATCCCTTTCCCTCAAAATTTTACTTTTCATGTCAAGAAGAAAATTAAGGTGATTATCCAAGAGGAACCAACCTAGAACTTGGAGGTCTCATCATAGTTAGCATAGGTCCCACAACTTGGAGATGATTCCCATGTTATACTAGGTTATCAAGACTATGAGAGCTTGAGACAAGGGTGCAAACATAGTGTATAACAATTCTGGCATGCCCAGTGAGACTTCAAAACCACCTCCCTTTTATGTATCTCTAATTTTGGAAAATCTTTAGTGCATAATTGTATGGTAGATAGTGGAGCTACTAGCACTATCATTCCCAAGAAAGTAGCTAACCAATTAGGACTAAAATATGAGCCATTCCAAAAGGAGGTTACACAACTTGATGGATCCTTAGTCAATACTATAGGTGTGGCCAAGGATACCAGTCTGATCCTTCATGCTAGTCCTAATTTTTCCATCCTCCTTGATATATATGTTATAGATCTCCCTACATTATTTGCTATATGTCTTTCAAGGGAGTTTACAGCCAAGATAGGGGGGTATCTATCTTCTGACTGGTCTCACATGCTATTTCATACAAGGTATGGGACCAAGGTCACCATTAAGTAAGAACCATTAGTAGCACACCATATAGAGCCATATGTATCCAATGCCATCAATGTAAACTACCCCATATTTGATGACAGTGACTTCCAAACTATTAGTGAAGCAAGCACAAAGATAGAGAGTATCCCTTATATTCTTCTACATGAAAGAGCTTCAGAGGTCCAAGAAAATCTTGTTTGGGATTTTGGTTTTGGAAGTTACTTGATAATAGAAAGTGGAGTTATAGAACCAAGCCTTCTCAAAGAGGACACTGATTCAGAAGATCAGAACAATTAGGTTTGGGAATTATTTTTTGATGGAGCTAGGAGTAGACATGGTTCTAGTGGTGGTGCTATGCTAGTGTCCCCAAAAGGAGAAAGGTATTATACTACCTTTAGATTTAGTTTCTCCTGCACTAGCAATACTGGAGAATATGAAACCCTAGTCAATGGACTAGAGTGGGCTAGAAAAAGAGGGATTAAGGCCTTAAAAGTTTATGGTGACATTGAGTTAGTTGTCAGCCAAGTAAGAGGGATAAGTGCAACCAAAAATGACACTTTGAGAGCATACAAACATAGAGTTTGGGATGCAATTGAAGACTTTTGTGCTTTCAATATTGTTGCTATCCCTAGAAAGGTAAATCAAAATGAAGATATGTTAGCTATTGTTGGATCTCAGTATGACATTCTGAATAGCATTTCAAAAGAAATGAACCAACAACATATCAAGGTTATTTTTAGACCATCTATTCTTGATAATGATGTCAATTTGTAGGTGTTTGACAATGATGAACAAATTTTGCAATTCTTGTTTGAAGAAGATGTCTTTTTAGAGCATAATCAAGATAGGGTATCACAAAATTATGGTGATCAAGTGATACAACTAAAGTCCAATAAGATTCCTAGAGGTCTTGTTACCTTAGAGACCATCTTCAACAAGGATGATGAAGTTAAGAAGAATAAAGCTGGCCTGGTAGTTCAACAAGAACATTGTGTTGAATTAGAGTTGGAACCAGGTAAGAGCTTACAATTTGGAAAAGTATTGAATTGAAAAAGAAAGCTTATACCTAATTATTCAAAGAATTCAGTGATGTTTTTGCATGGAAATATGAAGACCTCAAGGGTTTTGATCCAGCCCTTGCTCAACACACTATTGAATTACAACCCAATGCTAGACCAGTAAGGTAGAAGCAAAGGCCTATTAGTCCCAAGCTTGAGCCACTTATGCATAAAGAAGTTCTCAAATTGATAGAAAGTGGTATCATCTACCCCATTAAGCATACTAGTTGGGTTTCCAACCTTGTTCCTGTTAAGAAGAAGAATGGGGAGCTGAGGTTATGTGTTGACTTTAGGGATCTTAATAGAGCTTCATTAAAAGACCACCATCTATTACCCTTTATGGAAAAAATTCTACAATGTGTCTGTGGATCTGAGAGATTTTCATTATTGGATGGCTATTTAGGATACAATCAGATCTTAGTGAGTGAAGAGGATCAATACAAGACTACATTTACAACCAAGTCGGGAACCATGGCTTATCAAAAGATGCCCATTGGCTTGTCAAATGCAGGTGCTACATTTCAAAAGGCAATGGATATGGCCTTCAAAAGTCTAGTGTATAATTTTGTGCTCGTCTACTTAGATGACATAACTATCTATTCCAATCATGCAGTAGATCACATCAAACATCTGAGGAAGATTTTTGAAAGATGTAGAGAATTTGGGATATCTCTTAATCCCAAGAAATGTGTGTTTGTAGTCCATGAAGGAAAATTGTTGGGATATGTAGTATCCAAAGAAGAGATCACAGTGGATCTTGAGAGAATTATAGCCATCTTAGAGCTACCCCTACCACATCACAAGAAAAGTCTCCAATCTTTCATAGGAAAGATTAATTTTGTTAGGAGGTTCTTGCCTAACATCACAGATTTATTAAAGCCTTTGACAACCATGTTAAAGAAGAGTTTAGCTTTTAGTTGGACCAAAGAAGGAAGAGTTAATTTCCAAGCTATCAAAGAGGCCTTAACAGAAGCCCCTACTCTCCTAAATCCAAATTTCAATAAGGATTTTAACCTTTATGCTTATGGAGGATGTGATGCTATATTTGCAATGCTGACTCAAAAAAATTTAGATGGATTGGAGCAGCCAATTGCTTTCTTTAGCAAAGGTTTAGAAGAGTATCAACAAAGATACTCTTTTGTAGAAAAACATGTTTTTGTTGTGGTGAAGGGCATTAAAAAGTTCAGATATCTATTGACCCATAGCGAGGTACATTTAAAAGTTACTCATCCAAGTGTCAAAGAATTTTTTCTTTCCAAAGACCTAAATGAGAAAAGAGCTGGTTGGATCACCAAGGTGATGGAATATGACATAGATATTCAAACTACCAAGCTGGTTAGAGGAAGAGGTCTTTGTGAGCATTTGGTAGGGGATGAAAGTTCAAAGAAATCAAAGAAAATAGATGCATCTCTAGTGGTGCATGATACAAAAGAACAAGCCAAGGCAACAAGTTGGTTGCCTAATATGATCAATTACTTGAAGATAGGACAATGTCCTGCAGGCCTAGATTCAGCAAAAAGGAGGTATTACAGGTTACAATCTGTTCCTTTTGTGCTGATAAATGAAGTTCTTTTTAGAAAGGATCACAATGGTGTCCTTTTAAGATGCATAGATTCAGAAAAGATAGCTGATGTCCTATTTGAGTTTCATGATGGACCTTCTAGAGGTCACTTTTCTCCTAGGACTACTACTTTTAAAATCATGAGGGCTGGATACTATTGGCCATCTATCTTTAAGGATAGTCACGAGTATGTGAGAAAATGCATCAAGTGTGCCATGTTTGTAGGAAAAGAGAGGCTTGCAGCCTTACCCCTACAACCAATCAAAACAGAGAAAACCTTCATGAAGTGGGGTATAGACTTCATTGGCATGATCAATCCTCCATCTAGTGCAAGACATAAGTGGATAATTACTAAAAAATATTATTTCACTAGATGGACAAAAGAAATTGCTTTAAAAGAGGCCAATGAGAGTGCTATCCTAAGTTTTTATGATGACATAATTCATGGATTTGGCATTCCAGATTCAATAATTTCAAATAATGCATTGGCATTCACAAGCCTCAAAGTCTTAGAGTGGGTAGTCAAGAATGGCATCTATCTGAATACCAGTTCAAATTATTACCCTTAGGGCAATGGCTTGGCTGAATCAACAAATAAGAATTTGATTAGGATAGTCAAGAAGACTCTGCAAGACAACCAGAGGGACTGGCATACTAAACTCAGGTCTACCTTGTGGTTAGATAGAATTGCCCCAAAGAAAATCATTGGGAACTCTCCTTATGTGTTAGTGTATGGCAAGGAGGCCAAGTTGTTTATTTCAATTGAATTACTAGCTCTGGACTTGGCTACTCAATATGCTCTATTTGAAGAGAAGGATCCCTTACAGGTCAAATATGCTCAGTTGATGGAGTTGGAAGAGATCAGAGACAAATCAATGTAGAACATGGAATTTAATCAAATTCAAACAAAGAAGAGTTTTGATAAAAGAGCCAGGGTCAGGAATTTCAAAGTTGGAGATGTAGTCATCAAATGGGATGAGTTCAGATCAAGGCCTGGTAGACATACAAATTTTGATTCATTTTGGGGTGGACCATTTGTTATAACAGAGTGCAAGGGATCCAATTCTTTCCAGCTATCAAATCTTGAAGGATTTACCTTGCCAATCTCAGTAAATGGATTCCACTTGAAGCCCTGCTTTGAGGTTAATCCATCTCTATTTTCTAGGTTAGTTTCCTACCTTCCAAGAAGTGTCTGTGCACAAGTTTGTCTCTGTCAAACTTTTGTGTTCCTGTAGTGACCCCATGCCTAATGGATTGTTTATAGGCCATTGATCTATGTCTAGCAGGCTGACATCCAGTAGAAATCACCAAAATGTTACCCTAATTTTCATATGTACACAAATTTGGCTTATTTCCATCCCCAGGTCTTTGTTTTTCCCCTACCAAGCATCCTTGAAATTTTCATGACTTTATCTCTTGTTTCCTGGTCTCTGCAATTTGTTTCATTCCCTGGTCTATAGGTCAAATATTTGAAAAAGTAGCCATTGTAGGCTTAAACCCCTAAAAACCCTAAGCCTTCTTTCTATTTTGATGTTACTTTTCAACAACTTAAAAATCCCAATACCCACATGCAATTTATTTTTTTTCTTCGGTCGCTGGTTCTCTAAGTCTTCTGGCAATTATCTTTTCCTTTCAGCGATTCAGTGACTACAACATTCCTCTTAGTTGCGTATTATCTGGCAGTTACTTTTTCCCAACTAGTGACTCAGCAAAATGGTTAGCTTCTCTTCAGTCATGTAGTCACTAAGTGTTTGGCAGGCTCAGCTTGCAGGGGTCCCAGTTCTACAAGATCTGATGGTTGTTGTGAGTTAACAAGGCTTTGTGTCAGAGCATGTAATCTCATGATAGTCATCGATCTTCCCCCTTTCTCAGCACTTCAAGCTTTTGTGGGTCCACTACCAAGGTGTCCTACTTGGAGGTTTTTTATTGGTCGAGGGATGATGACTTTTTTTTTTGTCAGTGGGCCCAGGGATGTCAGAAGCTTGGAAATCTATGGCTAGCATGTGTTCTCATGAAATGTGTTAGAGGTATGTGATTATAAGACAACCATTGATTCTCCTTGGTGACATAACTCTTCATGCCTGGCAAGTCCACTACTACATGTACATAGATGGCAGCTTCTCATTGGTCCACATGGTAGTGATTCAACAATGTGTTAATGGGACCAGGTTTCCAACATTTTAAAAGGCTCTGACATCTGTAGAGGATCAATGGCTGGCACATGTCTGCAAGGAATCTTTCTGACACATACGATCATGCACCCGCTATTGATCTTACTTTATTTTCTCAGTACCTATGCTAGGTGGGTCCTCTGACAATTGATGCTGACATGCTTAAATTTGATTTGTTTCCAAAAGCTGACGGAGACTTACAGGTGGATTGATGTGTCAGTAGGGTCACAACTTAGTGAAATCTATGGTGGGCATATAATCTGAAAGAATCTTTTGAGGTCATGAGGAGATGAGACTAGCTGTTAGATTAGAATCTGGTCTTAAGTGGGTCTGATGTTAGGGAAGTGTCAAGGTGTTTGCTGATGGAGCGGCCAGAGTGAATAAAAGAATGCCAAGTGGCATAAAGGGGCCCAGGGATAGTAAAGCTTTCTATGAATCAGCGACTAAGGGTTTCTCATGTTCACTTAATGTAACCCGGGGTTATTAAAAGATTCAGCTATTCAACAACTATAATGTTCATTGAATCACTTGACCCAACTAGAGTTAAGAAATGTATTTAACGACTTAGAATTCTTCAATCGCATAGTCGCCAAGTAACTTAAAAGAGAAAAGGTCAAAGCAGGTCCAAATATGCTGACATGCTCAATGCTCATTGGTCGAGACTTCATGATGTGGACTCAAATGTTTCAAAGGGTTTTGTAACCATTTCAAAGTTAATTTGAACCATTCATTTTCCAGGAAGTCTAAGACATCTATGGTCGCATTTTAAAATGACCAGCTAGCCGTTAGTTTTCAAATTCAAAAAGTTCTGAGAGGATTTTTGCTAGTATTTGATTTGTAGGTCGCAAGCGGCGAGGTAGCTCAAAAAATTTATGGCTCCAGGACATTTGTAGTTGAAAGAGGATGATGACAGAGGTCTGGGTGGCTGTCATGGGTCATTTCTTGTCTCAGAAAGTTACCAGTTATGCATTCATGGCAAGACTTTTGTAGAAAGGTAGATAAGTCCAGATTGCTTGTCTACAGGTTGATGTAGTACAGGGATGGGTACGGAAACTTGAGGTCTAATCAGCCATAATTTTGTAGAAATAACATTTATGATCAGACTTGTTTGAGTGAGGGTTTGGTTATTGTATTGTAAAACTATGTAACCCTAGTTGGGTCTTTTTGACTCCTACCTACGTGCAGTTGAGTATGTATATATTGTATTTTTAGAGCTTTTGAGCTTAGAGTTCACATTTTGTAAAGAAGAAAGTCTCTTTCTTGGGAAGCTATCCATGGCATTTCTTCCTGCCCTCTGGTTTTCCACATTTTGTAATCTTTCATTGATGATTCAGATATTACAGAGGTATTTTATGACAATTCTTCATGTCCCTATGCTTCCTTGTTTGAATTATCTCTTATTGGATTGAAGTATATGATGTTTTCAATGATATCTTAGGGTTCCTGATCCCTCTTATTTTCTATAACTATGTGTGTTATTGTTTTTGATCTTATTTAGATGTTTTTGTGGGTATACTTCTACCCCATAATAGTCTTGTCTCATTCCTACAACGAGTTGCAAAAGTGAATGTCTGTTTGCAGGTCATTGGTTGTGTCTTATGTTCAGGCCCTCCTATGAAACACTTATGCAAGCCTATTCAGTAAGTTGTGACCTACTATACCTAAGACTTTCATTGATTCCATTCCTCTATACTAAGATCCAAACCCTAATTTTGGTGCATCACCTAGTAGGTAGTTTTCTTTCAGTCATTTCCCTTTCCAAGCATTCCTTCTATCCCTTTCCCTCAAAAGTTTACTTTTCATGTCTAGAAGCAAATTAAGGTGATTATCCAACGGAACCAACCTAGAACCTGGAGGTCTCATCTTAGTTAGCATAGGTCCCACAACCTGGAGATGATTCCCATGTTATACTAGGTTATCAAGACTACAAGAGCTTGAGACCAGGGTGCAAACTTAGTGTATAATAGTAGGAAATACAAAATTTAATGGATAAGGTGGTATTAGAGCCTTGCATAATCTAGAAATACAACATCATATCACCTTTGCTAAAAATATAATGCAGGAGCATCTCAAGTCCTTGGTAATCCATTATCACCAAAAAAAAATTTGAGTTTTCTATGTTGCTCGGTTCCTTCTTTGATCGAGTTGTCTCGGTAGTTTCTTAGTTTCTTCTTTAACCGAGTTGGCCGGATAATTCCTTGGCACTCAGTTAACCTTTCTTACTGAGTTGTTTGTTTTGATTTCCCATTGAGGCTGAATTTTGCATTTAATTATGGTCATTGAATTAATGTTGGTATCAATCATTGGGAAGCATGTGGACCTAGATCTGGTCATTCCTTCCATTAATGATGGATCTAAAGGATGACTTGTTCTGGTAGCCTCTTGTATAAATGTAGTTTTGGTTGTAGTCTTAGAAAAAATGAGGTTTTTTAGATGAGTTCTAGGATGTATAAAATCAAAGGTATTAGTTAGAAGTTTGAAGGTAGTTTATGAATTCTCGCATGTTGGAGGACTATTGTAATTGAACTTGATGTATGTGGCCCTAATCGGGAATGCCTTACAACCCAGCATGTATGAACCAATTGCTAAAATATAATGATGAGTTCTACATTCTCTCTCTCACTTTTTTTGTAATTGCTTTCATGTGTGATCTCTATAAGGTGGATTTTGATTAGGGTATGCCTTTGGCCCCTCTTCTAGACCTTCCCTCCATCAGGTCCTATTGGAGTGAAGGTTGAGATATGGATCTAATTTGCAAATTAGGTCTAAGGGTTCCTTCTTATGAAACCCTAGATGATATTGTTGGCAAGTTTTCTATACTAATGTATATGACTTAATATAGTTTTGCCATTATGGCAACTAAGTCATATACCATTTTGGAGTCAGTGCACTTGATGAGAATATTAGAAATTAGTTAAGTGTTGAAGACTGGATAGTGTACAGAGTTCCTGCAGCTCAGACCATCAATGCATGTGCATACGACATAATTATGGTGTGCACCCTAGAATTTAAGTTGGCTAGACTATATTCATGCTTAGTCTATGAGTGCATGATCAGATGTGCAAGCATGGGAAAGATACAGTTAGTTGAAGTTGCACAACTAGTGTGTGCCAGTAGAACATAGTAAGAAACCGACGGTTATCATTTTGAGTTGTGACTATATTATAATGTTGTAAAGGCTATGCACCTATTGGAATTAGGTTTCCCACATGTATATATGTTTTATTGTAAATACGCTTAAGCCAATTCATTTGGAAGCATTGTATGTAATAGGTTTTAGGGCCGACCTAGTTGTTTGTTTTGTATGCATGTATAAATATAAAATGTGCCCATTGTATTCGGTATGGAAGTTGATAGTGAGTTGTGATAAGCAGAGAAGAAGTGTGTGAAGACACTATAAGATGTATCAGAGATTTTCTAGAGGTCAAAGCATCAGCACATCAAAGGAACTGATCTGACAAGAAGTGTCACAGTGATAGTTCATCCAGTAGATATAGTGTGTATCTAAGATCAGAAGGTTGTAGCCTTCACCACTTGAGTAGTGAGCTCTAGGATAGTGCGTCCACTCCCCTAATAGGGACTATTGTAAAAGACTCCTAATAGGGTCTAACCCTTAACAAGGTCTACTGTACTTAATGCATTGTAAAGCAACTCCTAACATGGTTAAGGATCTTCTAACAAGGATCACAAAACACTAGTGCAGAATATTAGTGGGTGTCAATTCCCATCAGGGTTTTTACCTATTTTGGTCTCCCCATAACCATATTAGTTTCATGTGTTGATTTCATGTTTCATGTTTATGTGAATGTTTATTTCAGTTCTTAAACATTGAAGTTTAGTTTAAAGATTAAAGTAAAAAGATAAAATAAAGTGCACACTGATTCACCCCCCCCCCCCTTCTCAGTGTTCCCATTCCTAATAATTGGTATCAGAGCTATGGTCCTCAACAAATAAGTTTAACCACTTGAGGATATCATGGACAAAGTAGAAATGAAACATCTAAATAGAAATCTTGAAGCTACATTTGAAGACCTGGACAAGTCAGAAAGAGAAATTGAAGAACTAAAAGAAAATGTCAATGATGCACAATTGGTTATCAAAAGGCTAAGAAAGGATTTGAAATAATTCTCTAACAATGATCTAGGAGAAAAGGTCAAGAAGTTGAATGAAGAAAATGCATCTATGAAAGAACTACTTGAAGAATTTGATGATAAGGTGATCAACAATCAGGAAGTCTACAATGAACAAATCAAAGAGAACCTTCAACTCAATGAAGAACTAAGCCAAGAAAACATGGAAATCTTGGAGCTAAGGAATATAAAAGAAAGCTTGGAGTCTGAATTGAAAGAAGAAAAGAATCATATTAACAAATTATGCACCAATTATGATTTGATAGAATCTCAGTTGTATGCAAGAAGAGCCAAAGGAGACACTAGCTATATTGGATACAATGAAGCACAAAATTAGATTGACAACATGCGAGCAAGAAATGATACACAAAAAGACTCTACTGATACTGAGAAGACTAAAGATCAAACCAAAGATAATAGTGGACCACCTACGATTGAGTGCAAGCAAGTAGAATGCACTTTTTTTTCATGTAACAAGCATGGACACATTGCAAGGAACTGCATAGAAGTAAGACCTTTTAATGGTTACTATTATTTATGCAATAAGTTTGGTCATAGAGCTATGAATTGCTAGACTAGTAAGAAGAACAGGATTCGACATGATCAAAGAAATCAGAATCAGAAAATTGTAAGAAGTTCTTAGAATGTTACATGTCAGATATATAACTATAATGGTCACTCTGTGAGACAATGCAAAATGGTGACTCATGTCAATGCACCGAGGAATATAAGACCTCCAATCATTTGTCACTCTTGTAACAAGGTTGGACATATCTCAAAGTTTTGTAGATCAAGGACGCAAGCTCAAGAAAGCCCAAAAAAGGCCGAAGACCTAGTTTTGGATCCCGAAGGATAAGACAAGTTTGTGAAAGCCTAAGAAGATGTGAGATTGATTTGGTCAGAAGGAAAGAAGGACATAGTTGATGAGAATGTATTGGGTGCATCCATAATGGACGTACCCTCTACATTTGGATGAATGGACCTCAAGGTCATAGGGGGAGCTAATTTAGCTCTAGACCCCTACGTGGCTAGTACACTCACTCTCAGAGTATGTACCATTGGACTTAAGCTTTTGGATTATAAAGGAACCCTCGTGCAAGAGTGCACATACTGATTATTAAGAGAACAAAAGTTGGAAATGTTTAAGTGACAACCTAGTTTACGCGGCAAGCATTATTGGCAGAATTTTCACTTGAAGTACATAGAAAGTTATTTGACTACTCATTGCATTCAAATTCAGAGTGATAGGGAAGCAGAAAGAACACTCAAGCACCTCCTAAAGTAAGTTTCAAACCTAGTCTCAGTGTGCTAAATGCTAGAATAATTGATGAGGGAAGAATTGATCAAGTAGAGAAGTTTTATAATAAATATAGTGAAATAGATAAATCATAGATTTATAGCATGATCATAAAGCACATGATCAAGTTCAAAAGGACAATTTTGGAACTAAAAACAATGATCCCTGACAATGTATGGAATATCCTAGAATTCCAAAAGAGATAGGCTATTGAAGAAGATCTAGGGATAAGGGAAAAGATCTTCCTATATGTGAGCTAGAAGAAAAGAAGTTGTTGTTAGATCTGGTGAAGCCTCACCTCAGAACCAAGACAAGAACTCTGAATATAATGGATAGAAACTATGAATTAGTTGCCTAAGAGATAGAGAAATCCTTTGAGAAGGTTTTTATGAACAAAAACATGTATCCACCTACTGCACCAATAACAAATGTACCCACAATGGTTACCAAAGGGTCAAAGACCATCAAGGTACAATCTACAGGTCATCAGGATTCAACACCTATAGTGGAAGCACAAACAAAGTTAGATAAGTCTGCACCCTTGATAGAGTCACTCAAGGATAACACCATTATAATTGATAATGTAGAGATAGCCATGTCGGTCACTGAAATTGAGTTGGCCAAGTTTGAGGAAGCTTTTGTGAGCACACAAGAAGCTAAAATGTTATGCAACAACAAACCTCCCACTCATCAAGAAGAAGTATTGATTGATGATGAGAAAGAAGAGGAAAAGATGGAAGAAAAATAAATAGAAAAAGAATAAGAAACTAAAGAAAAAAAAAAGAAAAGAATAATGAACCATCAGTTGAACTAGTCAAGGTAAAACAAGAAGTGATGAATAGCACTCCCATCACTCCCTCTGCAACATTGTTGTCAAGTTTGACACCTGACACATCTAGTTTAGACTTATGGAGAGATGAAGACCTGATTAAGTTCAACATCTTAGCTATGGAGAAAGCCAAAGAAAAGAAATTGATGAGGAATCCTCTCCTGGTAGAATTAGTAAACATTTTGAACAATCTATTACCAGAGGACAAGAAAGTGTCAAAGATACACTCAGTTGATGATGTGAGTATAGTCATCTCACATTTCAAAAGCAATTTATCAAGCCTTGAAGAATCTGCATCCCTAGTTGTAGAAGAAAAGTATCTGAAGAAAAGATTGAATGAATTGGTGAACAAATTTGCACTTGACCTTAGCTCACTCAAGACTAGTCAAGCATACTTGAAAGAATTTGTAGATGAAGGAAGAAAAATAATTGTAGAATGCATGGATCAAGATAAGCTTACTAATGCCCATTTCAAGAAAATAAAAGAGGCAAAATCTATGATTTAGCAAGTGAAGAGTTTAGTAAAAGAAACATCCACAGATGTGAACATGTGCAATAATGTCTACCAAGGTGAGATAGACAAAATTGAGAAGGTAGAAAAAGAGATGACAAAGATAAGGGCTAGACAGACTCAGTTGAGGAATGCTCTTGCACCCTCATTAGACATTCTAAATCAGAACATCAAAGAGATTGATGCCACCATGATAACCTATGATCAAGGTCCTTCCACATATTTGAATAATATGGAGAAACTTCAATATGCATTATGCACCCATCTCCAGATAGTAAATTCTTTGATCACTTTTTGGAAGAAGGAGATCCAGAACCTAAAGGTTGCATATCCACATGTTTTCCCTCAGTAAGTATGTATAGATACAATTTTTGTAACACCTTTGTCATTAATGTCAAAGGGGGAGTTTTGTATAGAATATGGATCACAATATGTATAGAGATATATAAGTATATGTATAGAAGACAAAAGTTTTTTGTATTAAGGACAGTTAGCAACTTGACCATATTCCTTTGTTGCCATCAACAACAAAGGCGGAGATTGTTGGAAAGTTGGCTATAATGATGTATATGACTTAATATAGTGTTTTCATTATGGAAACAAAGTCATATAGTAGTTTGGAGTCAGTGCACTTGATGAGAAGATCAAAAATTGGTTAAGTGTTGAAGACTGGATAGTGTATAGAGTTCCTGCAGCTCAAAGCATCAGTGCACATGCATATAGAAAAATTATGGTGTGCACCCTGGAAGTGAAGTTGGTTAGACTATATTCATGCTTAGTATATGAGTGCATGGTCAGATGTGCAAGTATGAGAAAGATATAGTTAGTTGAAGTTGCCTAGCTAGTGTGTGCCAGTGAAGAATAGAGTAAGCAGCCGACAGTTATCATTTTGAGTTATGACTATATTATAATGTTGTAAAGGCTATGCACATATTTTAATTAGGTTTCCAACATCTATATATTTTTTATTGTAAACATGCTTAAGCCAATTCATTTGGAAGAGTTGTATGTAATAGGTTTAAGGGCTGACCTAGTTGTTTATTTTGTATGCTCATATAAATATACAATGTGTCCATTGTATTTGGTATGGAGGTTAATAGTGAGTTGTGATAAGCAGAGCAGAAGTGTGTGAAGACAATATAAGATTTATTAGAGCTTTGCTAGAGGTCAAAGAATCAATGCATCAAAGGAACTGATCTGACAAGTAGTGTCACAGTGACAGTTCATCCAACAGATATAGTGTGTATCTGAGATTAGAAGGTTGTAGCCTTCACCACTTGAGCAATGAGCTCTAGGAAAGTGCATCCACTCCCCTAATAGGGACTATTGTAAAAGACTCCTAATAGGGTCTGACCATTAACAAGGTCTACTGTACTTAATGCATTGTAAAGAAACTCCTAACAGGGTTAAGGATCTTATAACAAGGATCACAAAACACTAGTGCAGTATATTAGTGGGTGTGAATTCCCATCATGGTTTTTATGTATTTGGGTTTCCCCATAACCATATTGGTGTCATGTGTTGATTTTATGTTTCATGTTTCATGTTTATTTCAGTTCTTAAGCATTCAAGTTTAGTTTAAAGATTAAACTAAAAAGATAAAATGCAATGAACACCAATTCACCCCCCCCCCCCCTCTTAGTGTTCCCATTCCTAACAGATATTTTTTGTGGGGTAGAAGATTGTGATTTGACCTACAATTGCAAAGGGTTTCAAGATGGTTCATGGGAGGTGATATGTAGATCTAGGATTGGAAAATTTTTTGAGACATCTTGCTGCTAGATTGGAAGCTGTTGAGATAGCCCATCCAAGAGGAAGACATCTTGAAGATGTTAGTGATGAATAAATTGAAGAAGAACAAGGTGAAGTAGATCCTACATTGGTGGTGCATTAGGGTGAGGAAAGATTATTGAAGGCCTTGAAAAATTTGAAGTCTACACCACATTTCAATCCTCCTGAGTATAGTAGAAAGTTGGATTCAGATGAATTGGTGGATTGGATCACCAAGATGGAGAAGTATTTTGAGTATGAAAATGTCCCTGAGGAAAAGAGGGTGATAATTGAAAGCACAAAGTTGAAGAGTCATGCATCCTTATGGTGGGAGAATCTTCAATTGGACATAAAAAGGAAAGGCAAAGACAAGATCAATGTATGGAATAAGATTAAGCTAGTTAGGCGAATGCAAAGTTTGAGGTAGAAAGATAGCTTGGTAAAAGATTATACTAAGGAATTATATAGATTAGATATTAGATCTGGACATGATGAAGATGAAGTGGAAATAATTTCTAGGTACCTGAATTGGTTGAGAGTTTCCATCCAAGAAGAAATTAGTTTGGTTAAGATGGAAAACATTGAGGAAGCTTATCAATTTTCCTTGAAAGCTGAAGAGAAATTGAACAAAAGACATGAGAAAAGACATAGAGGAAGAGGTGGTAGATTCTCTAGAGGATGAGGTAGATCTTTGGTGAAAACAATAAATTTGATCAGGACAAGAAAAATCTGGACAAAGCCAAGACCGAGTGGAAAGGTTAAAGTTAATCTAGAGGAAGTGGAAATAACCACTGAGGTGGTTATAGTAGAGGTGGATTCTGAGGAACTTGTTAAAATTGTGGAGATGAAGGACATAGGTCATTTGAATGTACACATATAAGTAAGAAGGTTAGTAGAAGTACAAATGCTTTGGTGCAAGAAGATTCACCGAATGAACCATAGAAAGAAATGAACTTGATGGTCAGGAGAGCACTTTGGAGTGAAAGTAATAAGGAAGATCTGGTAAGGAAAAGTTTGTTTAAGACTAGATGTAGAGTCTCTCATGAAGTGTGGAAAGTGGTCATTGATAGTGGAAGCTCAGAGAATTTGGAATCTGAGTAAATGGTTACAAATCTATAGTTGGAAAGGTTGAAAGACCCGAGGCCCTATTAGATTTCATGGATCAAGGATGAGCATACACTCTTGGTAAGTGAACAATGTTATATGAATTTGAAAATTGAAAAGTACTATGATAAGGTATTATGTGATATCATTCCTATGGATTATTATCATATTTTTTTGGGTAGACCTTGGCAATATGATAGATGTTCTATATATGATGGAAGATTGCATAAATATACTATTTGGGTTGATGGAAGAAGACAAATCTTGTTACCTTTTATTCAAGAACCTGTTAGTAGTGTTTATACATCTATGAAAGTTTTTTTGATGGAAGGAAGAAAGTTTTTTAAGGATTTGAAGAAGAATGATGTGTGTTTTATTGTGATTCCTAAAAAATTGAGTAAGAAAATAGTGGATAGCATACCTGAAGAGATTGATAAGATACTCACCTAGTATAAGGAGATCATATCTGATAATGTACATGATGGTTTACCACTGAAGATAAGCATTGATCATTGCATGGATCTTATCCCTAGAGCTAGTTTACCAAATAAGGCACCACATCAGTTGACACCTATTGAAAATAAGAAATTGAAGCAACAGATTCAAGAATTGTTGTAGAAAGGTTTGATCCATGAAATTATGAGTTCTTGTGTTGTATCAGGTGTATTGGCACCTAAGGAGAATGGATAATGGAAAATGTGTACTGATTCCAAAGAAATCAACAAGATAATAATGAATTATAGGTTTCCTATACCAAGAATGGATGACATAATGGATAGTTTGACTGGAGATAAGTATTTTACCAAAATTGATTTGAAAAGTGGATATCATCATATTAGAATCAGAGAAGGTGATGAGTGGAAGACTTCTTTTAAGATAAGATAAGGTTTGTATGAGTGGTTGGTTATGTCTTTTGGTTTAACTAATGCACTGAGTACTTTTATGAGACTGATGAATGAGGTTTTGAAGAAATTCTTAGGTAAAATTCTGATTGTACACCTAGATGATATTCTGATATTCAGCAATACCAAAGAAGAGAATTTGTTGTATGTTGAACAAGTATTGTAGAGATTGAATAATAATAAAATCTACTGATAAATTTGGAAAAGTGTTCTTTCATGAAAGAGGAGATTGTATATTTGGGATTTATGATTTTAGTTGATGGTTTGAAAATGGATCCTGAAAAGGTTGAAGCTATTTTGAATTGGCCTATGCCTGAGAATTATAGTGAGTTAAGATCATTTCATGGTTTAGCAAGTTATTACTGAAAGTATATTATAAATTTTAGTTCAATTTGTAATGCTATGATCGAGACTATGAGAGGAGAGAAAATAAAATTTAAGTAGACAAATGGACCTGATAAAAGTTTTGAGATTCTGAAGCAAAAGGTTGTTGAATTGCCTATGTTAGCATTTCCTAATTTCAATAAGGTATTTCAAGTTGAATGTGATGCAAGTGGTAGTGCAATTGGAGCTGTGTTGAGTCAAGAATGTAAACTTGTTTCTTTCCTCAGTGAGAAGTTGAATGATGCAAAAAGGAAATATTTTGTGTATGATCAAGAGTTCTACGTGATTGTTCAAGACCTAAATAAATGGAGACATTATTTGATATCGAGTCAATTTGTGTTGTCTACTGATTGTAAGGCTTTAGAGTATTTGGGTAGTCATATTAAGTTGAATCAAAGACATATAAATGAGTTTGTATATTTGCAGAGTTATATATTTGTGATAAAACATAAGAGTGGAGTCACTAACCAAGTTGTTGATGCATTGAGTATGAGAAGATCTTTGATTAACGAGATGAGAATTGAAGTTCTTGGTTTTGATGATATGAAAGATTTGTATGAAACTGATCTTGATTTTTTGAGTCATTGAAAAAGTGCAGAGCACCTATTAAGGATAACTAAGTACTAGATGGGAAGACTATTTCATTCAGGAGCATATGTTGTTTAAAGGTATTCAATTGTGTATACCGAGGGGATCAATGCGAACTAATTTGATAAAGGAGAAATATAGTAGTGGTTTGGCTGGATATTTTGGTATGGACAGGATATTGAATTTTCTTAAGAAGAAATACTTTTGGCTGCACTTATATAAGGATGTTTAGAAATTTGTAAAAAGTTGTGGAATTTGTCAAGTTGCAAAGGGGGTAAGTCAGAATAATGGATTGTATATACCAATTTTTGTTCCCGATAAACCTTGGATTGATATTAGTGTGGATTTTTGTAAGAATTTGCCTAAGGAAAAGAATAAAAGCCAAGATCTAGAAGCTCAAGAGATAGCACAAGAGAGATAAGGATAAATAATCAAATAATTGATTATAGCTAATTGAGTTGATTACAAAGTAGGAGTGCCTAAATATATAGGCAATGCAATAAGAATACATGATAAGGAGATGATAAGATATCACCCACATAAGGTGGAATTACATGTCCACCAAAGGTGGATCATCCTCCATTGTACATCAAAGTATGTGCAACATGTGAAATAATGAGAGGATGATAATCTGATAAGAGCACTAAAGGTGGATCTCACACACAAAGAGCTATGTGATGAAAACTATCACACTTAAAGTGAAAATTCTCCTAACCATGTGCTAAAATGAAATGCAAACTCCTAGGTGTCATAATGACAACTAATATGCAAACGCATTATCCTAAGTAAACTTAAGTAAAGTATAATTAGTGAATATTTAATTACACCAACACCACCCCTTAAGTGCAACTTAGGGGAATGCACTTAAAGCTCACAATGCAAGATAGGTCCCAACTACTAGGCCATGTTAGGTACCCATGTACAATATGCAACAACAATGCAATCTCTCATAAAGTGGAGAAAGAGGGAAAACCTCATGGGAAAAACCCTCACCCAAAAGAGAGAAGAGAAACAAGATGCATGCATGGATGGAGTAATCAAGACCCCCCATTATGACATACATCATGCATATACAATAAAAAAATCCCCCCAAATGAAGGAAACAAGGAGACATGATATCTCCACCATAATGATTAATCTCCTCCAAGGATGGTAAGTGTTGGAAATATAGATGTAGAAACTGAGAGGGGGGGTAAATCAGTTAACCACAAAATATTACCACTGATCCCTTAGATGTCCTATTAAATTATTTACTGTGACATACAGTGAAATGTTGAAACTCGGTAATTGCAGAGAGTGTTAATTATAACTATTCTTAAGCATTCATCAGTGATTAACATGCATGAATAAAGAAAATACCATGAACACAAGAGACACTAGATTTAACGTGGAAACCCAATATGGGAAAAACCACCAATGTAACTAGTTACTAATTTTCACTCTTCTGCAGTGATGCCCTATTAGGAGCCAACCCAGTAAAAGGTTACAAAAAACACTATTAGGTGTGACCTTGTTAGAGGATTTAATCACCCTACTAGGAGTGGCCTTGTAAGAGGTCTTGAAACAATTCAATAAAACTGTCACCTTGTTAGAGGATTTACAAAATGGCTGTTAAACCAACTCAGTTAGGAGATTTTGAAATCACTACTACAATGGCAAGAAAGTAACAATGAAGTGACCTGAATAGTGATGCAACTGGATTGCTGATTACAGATCTCTATTCTGCTTCACTAGATCCTTCCTGATCAAATATATCCCTGCTGCTCTTCAAGGATATCTAACCATCCTTCAAAATTCACTCATACTATTCTTCTCTTTCTTCTTTCTTACTCCTTAATTCACAACTTGACCTTCTATATATATACCATTTGGATTGTCAAGTCGGCACTAATAATTATTACAAACATTACTAATCATTTCAACAGTCGGCTGGAATAAACCAACTTTATTTCTCAAATTGACAAAATCCTTTACTGGGCCGACCTTGCTCGGTAAACATTAATCCAAAGAAGATTTCATTTGGTGAGTGAGAGAATTCGGTAGGTACTGTGAATTCTTCAACATCCTTTGGAGACCGAGTGAACTCGGTAGACACTAACTTTCCTTCAATAACTGAGGAAGCTCGGTTAACACTATTTTCTACCATACTTTTCTTTTGACACCCGAGAGGTCTCGGTAGACACTAGTAACTGCTTTGCTAACCGACTGAGCTCGGTAGACACTGGTAACTACTTTGCTGACTGACTGAGCTGATAATTGATATGAAATTTGTGTGACATCAAAGACCACACATAATCATTCCAACAATCTCCTTCAGACAATTGTATCCAACAATCTCCCTCTTTGGCATTGATGGTAACACAATATGTCATAGCACAATGAAATTTCACATCAAACATAGAATAAGGAACATATCCTTAGCTTCATTATGATTCTCATTTCCCTCTATCAGCAAACTTCTCTCTCTGATTGAAAACTCTCCCCCTTTTCTTCTTTTTAAAATCTCTTTCTTAGAAATTTCATGAAATAATGACAACAAATAGCAAACTCTCCCTCTTTGACAAGACATGCCAAAGATAACACACTTCCATTGAATACCAATGTACCTTAAGTACTAATTCATATGCAATGATTCCTTTACTATGCTGCATCAACTGACTAATCTTCAACATGCTCTAGTTGATGCATTACTAAAACTCAATTTAGTGAGCTTTGGATAGGGGAATGACCCCTACCTTACCTCTTAGATACAAGAATGCATCCTTAGGTAGTGGCTTGGTGAAGATATCTATAATTTGTTCTTTTGTATGAATATATTCCAATCTGATTTCCTTGTCCTGCACCAATTCTCTGACAAAGTGATATTTTATAGCAATGTGTTTGGTTTTGGAATGCATTATTGGATTCTTTGAAATATTTATTGCACTTGTACTATCACAGAACATAACAACTGGTTGATCTCAACTTTCATGCCTTCCAATAATTGTTTGAACCAAACAATATTAGAGTAGTTTACTACTGAAGCAACATATTTTGCTTCTGTTGTGGATTGGGATGTGCAATTTTTCTTTTTACTAGTCCAAGATACTAACCTTTTGCCAAGAAAAAATTCTCCACCACTTGTACTCTTTCTATCATCAATTTTTCCTACCCAATCAGCATCAGTAAACACTTTTAAGTCCAGATTGCCTCCAAATTTATACCATAAGCCATAATCTTCAGTTCCTTTCAAACACCTCAAGATTCTTTTGATTGCCATCATGTGATTTTCTCTGGGTTTTGCTGAGAATCTTGCTACTATACCAACTGCTAAGGCAATATCAAGCCTTGTATGTACTACATACTGTAATTTTCCAATCATTGATCTATATAAGGTCTGATCTACTTCTTTTGAATCATCATCTTTGGTAAGCTTCAGTCCAGTACACATGGGTGTACCAACTAGTCTTGAATCTTCCATACCAAACTTCTTAAGTATTTCCTTGATGTATTTAGACTGAGTAATGTAGATACCGTTCTTGCTCTGCTAAATTTGAAGTCCAACAAAGAATTTTATCTGACCAAACATAGACATTTCAAATTCTTTTTTCATTTGCTCTGAAAATTCTTTGCATTGATCATCATTCCCTGTAAACACAGTATCATCTACAAATATTTCTACCAAAACAATTTTGTTATCTGGTCCTTCTTTGATGTATAAATTACTGTTGTCATTGGCTCTTTTGAAATTAATCTGAGTTAGATAGTTATGCAATCTTTCATACCATGATCTAGGGGCTTGTTTCAGACCATACAGTGCTTTGTGTAACTTGCAGACCATATCCCTTTTGTCTGGATCCATAAAACCTTTAGGTTGCTCAATGTAGACTTCTTCATCAAGAATACCATTGAGAAATGCAAATTTTATTTCCATCTGATATACCTTGAATCCTTTATGTGCTGCATATGCAAGTAGAGTCCTTACACCTTCTAATCTTTCAATAGGAGAAAAAGTCTCTCCATAATCTATACCTTCTTCTTGAGAATATCCTTTACATACCAATCTTGCTTTGTTTCTTGATACTTGACCATCTTCATTCAACTTATTTCTGAATACCCATTTTGTCCCAATTACATTTTTATCTTTAGGCCTAGGTACAAGAGTCCATATCTTATTTTTCTCTATTTTCTTTATTTCTTCATTCATAGCCTCAATCCAACTTTCATTTTCCAATGCATCTTTAACATTTTTAGGTTCAAAATCAGCAAGTAAACATGTACCTTTTAGTTTATTCCTTGTCATAGTGCCATCTGATTTGTTTCCAATAATCTGATCTGGTGTATGATGCTTCCTGACATACTTGGCCAATATAGGTTCCTTTCTTCTTGAATGAGTTACATTGTCATCTTCTTGTATTTCATCTTCAGGTTCAGTTTGCTCTGGCTCAGTAGATATTTTCTTGGTAACTTTAGGCTGAGACTCATTTTCTTGTGACTCGGTCTGAGCTTCTTCTTGTGACTCGGTTACTATACTGGGCTCAGTTGATGTAATCTCCTCATTGATAGATGTGTCTGGCAATGTATCAGGTTCAATGTAAACAAATCTTCTATAATCCTCTGGTTCCCTTTTGCTTTCTTCTTCAGTCTTTTTTGCAAACTCATCTACTTTCACATGTGCACTTTCTATGATTTTATGAGTAGACAAATTTAGATATTTATATGCCTTACTTTTGCAAGAATATCCCAAAAATATTCTTTCATCACCTTTTTCATCAAGTTTTCCTTTTCTAGATTCTTTCAAGATGTAACATTTACTACCAAATACTTTTAACTTACATTGGGTTTATAGCCATACCATAACTCATAAGGAGTTTTGAATGTGTCTTTCCTCAACTGTACTCAGTTCAAGGTATGAATTGCAGTGCTAATAGCTTCCTTCTAGTATTTCATAGAAATGTTCTTTTCAATCATTAGAGTCCTTGCACAATCCATGATAGATCTATTCCTCCTTTTAGCTATTCCATTCTACTCATGAGTTCTTGGAGCTGATACCTATCTTTTGATTCCTTTTTCAATGTAGAAATTATTGAATTCATGGGAGATGAATTCACCACCTCTATCTGATCTCAAGCACTTCATTCTTTTTCTTGTTTCCTTTTCTACTCTTGCCAAATACCATTTGAATTTTTCAAATCCTTCTGACTTTTCTCTTAAATACATAACAGTCATCATTCTAGAGTAATCATCAACAAAGAGAATAAAGAATTTTTCTCTAGTATAGCTTTCAATTCCAATAGGTCCACATAAGTCAGTATGCACAATATCCAAAATATCTTCAGACTGATAGTTTTTAATTTTAAAGCTAGTCTTTCCCATTTTACCAATCTGACAATTCTTGCATAGACCAATATCAGGTTTTTTCAAAGTAGGAATACCTCTTACTTTCTTGAATCTACTTATTTTCACTGCATTATCAAAATTTACATGACATAACCTTTTGTGCCATAACCAACTTTCTTTAATTTGAGAAATAAAACATGAGCATTCACTGAGATCAAGATAAAATAGGTTACCTTTGGTTTGTTTGCCTGAACCAATCAGTTTTCCTTTGTCATTCAACAATCTTGCTTTTCCATTCATGAATTCAACCTTGAGTCCACTGTTGATTAGCTATGCTACACTTAGAAGATTATGCTTTAGTCCTTCAACCCAATATGCATTATCACATATAAGATCTTTGTTTAATGAAATTCATCCTCTTCCTTTTATACAACAAGGTTCATTGTTTCGAAACCTTACACTACCACCATCATAGTCTTCAAAATGTTCAAACTTAGTTTTGTCACCAGTCATATGATGTGAGCATCCACTGTCTATAATCCATGTATCATTTTTGCTTATATGAGAGATAAGTACCATCTCATCTTTATCATCATCAGATTCATCTTTTACAACAATGAAGATTATTTCTTCTTCACTATCATAATCCTTAGCCAAAAAACATCTTTTCTTACCTTTATCCTTGAATGACTTGAAATTCTTCTTGCCATTGTACTTGTGACCTTTCTTCTCATCTTTTCTTTGTTTGTTTGGGCACCTAGCTGCAATATGACCAATTTCGTCACATGAAAAATAGATTAAGGAAGTTTTACCTTTGTATTTACCTTTGCCTTTAGTATATTTCTTTGCAAGTAATGCTTCAATAACTTCAAGATCACTGTCTGAACTTTCCTCTGATTCTTCTTCACTTTCTGACTGGATTATCTTGCCCTTCTTAAGTGAGAGTTTGGCCTCAAATGCTGATTCAATATTTTTAGAAGTTGGAACATAGTTATCATAGTTGTCTAATTCAAAAGCTGTCAATCTTCCAACTAAGACATCTAAAGTTATATTGTGATTTTTTTCACATCTTCTTTCTTGAATAGAAGATACTCTTATTGCATAGATAGGAAGCAATGTTCTAAGAACTTTACTTATAACAGTTTCATCATCAATTTTTTCTCTAGAAGCTCTGATTGCACTAACACTCACCTTGATTCTTTCAACATATTTTGCAATGTTTTCATCTTCTTTCATCTTCATCTGATCAAATTGACCTCTTAGGCTTTCTACTTTGGCTCTTTTCACATTGTCATCACCACCATAAATTTTCTTCAACTTGTTCCACATTTCATAGGCAGTTGTGCAGTCTTTGATCTCATCAAATTCTTCATAGCTAAGGGCTGATGCAATATCTATCATCATGGTGTTATGGTTCTTTTTCTCTACAATGTCTTCAGTAGTTAATGCGCCAGTAGGAATAGTATATTCTTGATCAATATATTTGCATCCTGAATCACCAATGGAAGCCAGATGAAGTCTCATGAGACCTTACCATGCTGAAAAGTTATCTCTATTAAGCCTTGGAATTTCTCTCTTGTAAGACATCCTGATCTTTAGCTTAGGTCCTTAAAACCCTTCCTGCAAGCACCAAAAGCTCTGATACCAATTGTTGGAAATATAGATGTAGTAACTGAGAAGCGGGGTGAATCAGTTAACCACAAAATATTACCATTGATCCCTTAGATGTCCTATTAAATTATTTACTGTGACATACAGTGAAATGTTGAAACTTGGTAATTGTAGAGAGTGTTAATTATAAGTGTTCTTAAGCATTCATTAGTGATTAACATGCATGAATAAAGAAAATACCATGAACACAAGAGACACCAAATTTAACGTGGAAACCCAATATGGGAAAAACCACCAATGTAACTAGTTACTGATTTTCACTCTTTTGAAGTGATGCCCTATTAGGAGCCAACCCGGTAAAAGGTTAAAAAATACACTATTAGGTGTGACCTTGTTAGAGGATTTAATCACCCTACTAGGAGTGGCCTTGTAAGAGGTCTTGAAACAATTCAATAGAACTGTCACCTTGTTAGAGGATTTACAAAATGGCTGTTAAACCAACTTGGTTAGGAGATTTTGAAATCACTACTACAATGGTAAGAAAGTAACAATGAAGTGACCTAAATAGTGATGCAACTGAATTGCTGATTACAGATCTATGTTCTACTTCACTAGATCCTTCCCGATCAAATATATCTCTACTGCTCTTCAAGGATATCTAACCATCCTTCAAAATTCACTCATACTATTCTTATCTTTCTTCTTTCTTACTTCTTAATTCACAACTTGACCTTCTATATATATACCATTCAGATTGTCAAGTCAGCACTAATAATTATTACAAACATTACTAATCATTTCAACAGTAGGTAGGAATAAACCAACTTTATTTCTCAAATTGACAAAATCCTTTACTGGGCTGACCTTGCTCGGTGAAAATTAATCCAAAGAAGATTTCCTTTGGTGACCAAGAGAACTCAGTAAGTACTGTGAATTCTTCAACATCCTTTGGAGACCGAGTGAACTCGGTAGACACTAACTTTCCTTTGATAACCGAGGAAGCTTGATTAACACTATTTTCTGCCATACTTTTCTTTTGACACCCGAGAGGTCTCGGTAGACACTGGTAACTGCTTTGCTGACCAACTGAGTTCAGTAGACACTAGTAACTACTTTGATGACCGACTGAGTTGACAATTGATATGACATTTGTGTGACATCAAAGACAACACATAATCATTCCAACAATCTCTTTCAGACAATTGTATCCAACAGTAAGTGCTTGAAGACAAAACATAGTCCAATGCCTACAAACAACATTTCTCCTCTTAGAAAGAAGATACGCCAAGTATAGATGTAAGAAGGCTTCCCATTATGGATAGGAAGTAGGAAGGGGAATCCAAATGAAGTATGATGTCTTTGAAGTATGCCCAAGTGTCACCATATCCTTGATTGATGAAGATGCCCTGAACCAATTAGGAATAAGCTCAAGAAAAGGTGATAAATGAAGAACCAATGGCAGCTGATCCATGTAAGAATTTGGATCAAACTCCAAAGAAAAAGATAACTCCTGAAATGAAGAAGATGGAATAGAATCAAGAAAGCCCCCCCTTAATGTAGAGTGTACACCCATGATAGATGCGTCTGGATCAATGTAGAAACTGCACCAAGAAAACTAAATGATGTTCCTCCCCTTAGGAAGAAACAAGTCCATAGGTGGATCAATGAATCCTCCCCAATCTCTAGGAAGAATACTCAAAATGTATGATGTCTTAGGAAACTGAATAGGAATCTCCAACACATGAGTATGGTCAAACTGAACCATGCAATGTGACATCTCAAGTGAAGTTTGAGACTCATGAAAACCAATCTCCAAAGACTCAAATGTCTTCTTTGAAGTTAAAGAGACCTCCTCCAAATTTTGTATCAAAGGATCCACAATCATGTCAATCTTGAATGAAGGATCAAGTGGAGAATGAAGATGAGGGTCAACATACTCCCTTAAAACAACTGAAGAAGGATCATCTTCAACAAAGAGAAGATGAATGTCATCAATGAAGTCTCCCAAATCTAAAGTGTAGGACTCCACAAACAAACCTGCAATGTCAGTCAAGTAGTCATCCCATGGAACCAAGTTTGAAAGACAATGAATATCTTATTGCACTAAAGTTCTTGAACCCATGGTTGTGTGAATGCAAGCATCATCAGGAGCAACACTAGATGTGATATCAACAAGAGGAGAAGGAGCTGCAACTGGAGGTTTTGGTTGTTTTGGAAGTGGAGGAATATGTGGATCTCCATACATTTCCTAAATAATTGTCCAAAGATTATTCATTGTTTCATCTTCATAGTCATCAAGGGAATCCATAATATCCATCTTCATATTCAAATAGATAATCTTAACAACTTCTCAGTAAGAGTCACAATTGTAAGGACTTTTAGGTCTATACTCATACAAATAGGACAATAGGTTATGCTCACTAAGATGAGAAAGAACCAATTCAATCCATTTCTTATAGTTCCCTCTTGTCAACTTAATTAAACCATCTATGATGTAATTCTCACATGAAACAATGATCTACCAAAAAATCAATGCACCCCCCAGAATACAATGAACCAAAGAACCCCCCTAAAATAGATGATTTTGGCACTTTATATATAGTGCATGTACAATTGCCACTTGCCAAAATGAACCAAAATGGATTTCTAATTTCGATGATTACAATAGAAAATATGAAGCTATGGTAGAATCATACAATTAAGACACAAGACCACTCAAGGATCCAACAAATTACAAGTGCCAAAAATAGGCCAAAATAGACCAAATTCTGAAAGTACTATGTCTACTCAAATTTTTTACAAACTGATAGCAAATCTAGAAAGTAGACCAAAAATCATGAACTTTCAAAAAAAATAGCACCTGAAAATGTGTCCATATGAACCCAAATGAAGCCTCTAAAGTTGTAAAAATCAAGATTTTCAATTTTTAGAAAACATAAAAAATAGAGATCAGAAATCATCTACACCATTGTGTAGATCGTGAAATTCTACCCCAAAACAAAAACAATTACTTGAAAAAAGGACTCTGAATGACTAAGATATCGTTGTTTGAAAATCGCCTATGAAATTATTTTTTCTAAATCACCACTGTCGAACCTTGAAAATTCAAATAGCTCTAGATTTGGCTTCAGATGTCTGATTTGGATGAAACAAAATTTGATTTAGGGTTATTTGGACCTTCTCAATGTGATTCAAACCTCTGATTTGCACTAGCAAGCTCCAATTTTGACCTGTAATAAAAATCTCTCCAAATAGGCTATATAATGAAACTCCTATGACTCTGATACCATGTAAGAATTTGGCTAAGGCAAAGAATAAAAGCCAAGATCTAGAAGCTCAAGAGATAGAACAAGAGAGATAAGGAGAAATAATCAAATAATTTATTATAGCTAATTGAGTTGATTACAAGGTAGGAGTGCCTAAATATATAGGCAATGCAATAAGACTACATAATAAGGAGATGATAAGATATCACTCATACAAGGTGGAATCACATGTCTGTCAAAGGTGGAATCACATGTCCACCAAAGGTGGATCATCCTCCATTGTACATCAAAGTATGTGCAATAATGAGAGGATGATAATTGATGCAGGAGTATCCTGGATGTAAGAGCAATCTTGCATCACCCAAAAATATTTTTGTTTGCTTTTCAATAAGGCCTATCTTGTGTAGAGCTACTATTTATGGAAACTTACTATTTTTAGTAAATTGGTCATATGATCTCAGAATGTTTTGATTTCAGAGTTGGAGGTTCATCCTAGTCATTTCAGCCTACCAGTTCAGTTTCATTGCCACATCATCAGTATTGGTGAAGTTATTGAGGTTTTTGGGTATGAAATCTTTCAGGTCAATTTTGAAGGCCTTAGAGGCTTCGGATCATGATCGACCCCCAGCTGGCTGATGCTAGTGTGTGGCAAGCATTGTAGATCTCCTCATGGCATTTCTGAAAAGTGGTTACAATAGAAAAATGGAGCTATGGTTAGAAAGTTATGGCCTCTGGAAGTTGGGTTACCTAAAATCATATTTTGTATTTCTTTTGAGCCGACCCTATTGTAAAAATTGTGAAAATAAATTAATTCTATGTATAGTCAGCCTTAAGGGCTAAATTTCTGGAACCTTCTCAAGCAATAGAAATTGCCTATATAAAGAAGGCCTATAGTGTTGTCTAGACAGTTCTGGGTGGTAGATCTGGGTAATAATTCGAGGCTTTGTCCTACAGAATATTATAAGGGAATGCCCATGTGGCTTTGCATATTGTAATTCTAAAAGTTTCTAATTCCACATTTGTGGAGATAATAAGAAGCCAATTTTTTGTTCTTGCATATTGTTGTTATTTCTCTATTTTTGTTGTGTGTTTGTGGTATTAAGGGGAGCACCCTTCATTAAGTGGTATTAGAGAAAGAGTTCCTGAGTGTGTAGACAGACTGCTGATTGTGAGGTAGTTTGCACCAAGACCGTGGGTTAGGGTTTTTGTGTAAACAGATTGCCAATTGTGAGGCAGTTTGCACCAGGACCGTGGTTAGGGTTTCATCGAGAAGCATGAAAACAACTCCACGAAGGGAATGTGGCAAAAGAGATGGTGTTGTAACACCTAAGGTTAGAGTGCTCTAGAGACAAGTGCGAGCATTGGAAGAAGAGATTCATAGAGGAATGAATCTTAATGTCAGCGATGAAAGTGAGGATGAAGCCGAAGAAGGAAATGATGATCAAGAAGAAGTTGAAATTTTGAATCAAGAGGAAGAAAGACTTTTTCAGGCCATTTCGAAGATCAGAAAAGACCTAAGATCGAGGTTCCTACATTTTTCAAGGAATCTTAACCCAGAGGAATTGATCGACTGGATCAATGAATGTGAAGAATATTTTGAGTATGAAGATATTGAGGATCCTAATCAGGTCAAGTTTGCAAAGGCCAGACTGAAAGGTCATACAAAGGTCTGGTGGTAAGAGATTCAATTGCAGTGAAATAGAAGAAGGAAAGATAAAATCACAAGATGGGATCAGATGGTGGATAAATTGAAGCGACAGTTCATTCTTATTGATTATGAGCTTGACCTTTTGAAGATGTAAAGTTTGAAGCAAGCAGGAAGATTTGTTCAAGAGTATACAAAGGAGTTCTATCGAATCCTCATCAGAACAAGCCATGCGGAAGCTAATAAGGAGAAAGTTACCCATTACCTTAATGGGTTCAGGCCAAACATTCAAGAAGAGTTGAATTTGGTTCGAATGAACAGTATTGAAGAGGCATACCAGTTTTCCTTAAAAGTAGAGGAAAAACTGAACAAGAAGTTCAAGAGTAGACAAAATGGAAGAGGTCATGGTGGAAAATCTAGTGGATGGTCATATGGAGGCCAAAATGAAGATCTGAAAAAGAAGGATGAGGCCAGTAGTAGTCAAAATTAGAGAGGAAATAATTCTAATCATTTCCAAGATCAGAACAATAGAGATTAGTGAGGAAGAGGAAGAGGACAAGGTTCAGGAAGAGGAGGCTTCTGTGGAACATGTTTTCACTGTGGAGAAGAAGGTCATAGAGCATTTGAGTGTCCCCAATGCCAAGGAAGGATAGATAGGAGGAATGAAGGCCAAGCCAAAGTGGCACATGTAGATGAAGATGCCAGATCTTTAAATTCTGAAGATGCTGAAAGAGGAGAAACGTTGATTAACAGAAGAGTCATGCTGAGTGGTGAGAATGAACCTGAACAAAGGAGCAGCCTATTTCACACTAGATGCAAGTGTGAGGGTAAATGTTGTGATGTGATTATTGATAGTAGAAGCACTGACAATTTGGTGTTAGAAGAGATGGTGAAAAATTTGAAGCTCAAGAGATAGAAACACCCACATACATATCAGATTGCCTAGGTGTAGGATGACCACAAGGTCATGGTCAATGAACAATGCCTAGTAAAGTTCAAGATCGGTGGGTACCAAGATGAGGTACTATGTGATATCATATCTATGGATGCATGTCATATGTTGTTGGGTAGACCCTCATAGTTTGACAAATGTGTTGTACATGATGGTCATCTGAATACCTATTTCTTGACAAAGGATGAAGTGTGACATAAGCTAAAGCCATTGAAGGAGACTGAAGAAAAGGTATGTGGTAATGCAAGAATAACATTTGTTGATGGAAGAAAATTCCTAGATGGTATGATGCATGAGCATGTGTATTTTTCTTTAATTCTAAAAGTTGGTAAAGAGAAAGTAGAGGATGTGCCAGTAGAGGTTGCAGATTTGTTGAATGAGTTTCAAGATATTGTATCTGATAATGTACCTAATGGATTGCCACTGATAAGGAAGATCAGTCATCAAATGGATTTGATTCCAGGAGCCAGTTTGCCAAACAAGGCAGCACACAGAATGACACCAGCAGAAAGTGAAGAGTTGAATAAACAAGTACATGAGTTATTGTAGAGGGGGTTGATTCAAGAGAGTCTGAGTCCTTGTGTTGTACCAGTGGTATTAGCATCAAAGAAGAATGGAGAATGGAGGATGTGTACAGATTATAGAGTAATAAACAAGATCACAATCAGGTACCAATTTTCATTGCCACGAATAGATGATATTATGGACTGTTTGAGTGGGGTTGTGTATTTCTCAAAGATAGATCTAAAGAGTGGATATCACTAGATTTGGATTAGAGAAGGAGATGAATGGAAGATTGCCTTCAAGACAAAGGAAGGACTGTATAAGTGGTTAGTCATGCCCTTTGGGCTAACCAATGTACCGAGCACTTTCATGCGGCTCATGAACGAGGTTCTGAAAGAGTTTCTAGGTAAGATTGTCATTGTTTACCTAGATGATATTTTGATCTTTAGTAAGATATTGGAAGAGCATATGATGCATATTTGTATAGTGTTTGAGAAGCTAAGAGAAGAAAAATTGTTGATAAATTTGAAGAAGTGCAGTTTTGTGAAGAAAGAGTTAGTGTATTTGGGATTTGTAGTTTCAGCAGAAGGTCTGAAAATGGACCTAGAGAAAGTACAGGCTATCCTTGAATGGCCTACTCCAAGGAGTGCTACTGTGGTAAGATCTTTTCATGGTTTGGCTAGATTTTACAAAAAAATTATCAGAAATTTTAGCAGTATTTGTGGACCCTTGATTGAAAAAATGAGAGGGGATAGAAAAGAGTTCAAATGGACTAATAGGGTAGATAAGAGTTTTAAACTATTGAAACAAAAAGTTATAGAACAACCTGTTTTAGCACTTCTAAATTTTAATAAGGTGTTTCAAGTAGACTTTGATGCTAGTGGTACTGCAATAGGAGCTGTTATGAGCTAAGAAGGTAAACCTATTGCTTATTTCAGTGAGAAGTTAAATGATGCCAAGAGGAAATATTTTGTTTATGATCAAGAATTTTATGCTATAGTTTAAGCATTGAAGAAGTGGAGACATTATCTACTTCCTAAGGAGTTTGTTTTGTATACTGATCATCAAGCTTTGCAATATTTGAATAGTCAAGGAAAGTTGAATCAAAGGCATTTGAAATGGGTTGAGTTTTTGTAGAGTTATACATTTGTTTTGAAACATAGAAGTGGAAAGTCTAACAGGGTTGCAGATGCGCTTAGCAGAAGGAAACTATTGCTGACAGAGATGCAGATTGAGGTGGTTGGGCTCAAGGAACTCAAGAATTTGTATCCAAAGGATCCTGATTTTGGTGAAGCTTGGAAAGCTTGTAAAGAACCTGTTACTCTAGATAGAATGAAGTGGTTGGATTTCATCATTCAGGATGATATGCTATTCAGAGGGAGTCAATTGTGCATTCCAAGAAGTTCTATGAGGGAGAATCTCATCAAGGAGAAGCATAGTGGAGGAGTGGCTAGACATTTTGGTCATGATAAAACCCTTGCTTTGGTTAGTGAGAATTATTATTGGCCACAGTTGTAGCAAGATGTCAAGAAGTTTGTACAGAGTTGCAGAGTATGTCAGATGGCGAAAGTAGTGAAGCAGAATACAAGGTTGTATCAGCCATTACCTGTACTAGAGAAGCCTTGGGTGGATATTAGTATGGACTTTGTTCTTGGTTTACCAAGGACACAATGGGGACATGATTCAATTTTTGTGGTAGTTGATAGATTTTCAAAGATGGCACATTTTGTTCCCTGCAAGAAGACCAATTATGTTGTTCATGTAGCAGAATTATTTTTCAGAAAAGTGGTGAGACTACATGGTTTGCCAAAGAGTATAGTTTCAAATAGGGACGCTAAGTTCATTGGATATTTCTGGCGTACATTGTGGAAGAAGTTGAAGATAGATTTGAAGTTTAGTTCATCACATCATCCACAAACTGATGGACAGACAGAGGTGGTCAATAGGAGTTTGGGAAATTTGCTGAGATGTTTGGTTCGAGATAAGCCAATGGGATGGGATTTGATTTTACCATAGGTAGAATTTGCATACAATAATTTTGTCAACAAGAGCACTGGTAAATCACCATTCCAAATTGTATATGGGAGTAGTCCAAGAAATGCATCTGAGTTGAGAAAGATAGATAAAGGAGAAATAAGTAGTGCTAAAGTTGAGGATTTTGCAAAATATTTGAAGAACATCCATGAGGAGATGAGGAAGCACATTACTAAGATGAATGCACAGTTTAAGGCTAAGACAAATGACAAAAGAAGGCATAAGAAATTTCAGGTTGGAGATGAAGTCATGGTTCATTTGCGGAAGTAAATATTTCTAGTTGGTACATATAACAAGTTGAAAATGAAGAAGTTTAGACCATGTAAGATACTGAAGAAGCATGATTCAGGAAATGCATATGAGGTCAAGTTGCCTACTAAGCTAAATATTTCACCAGTATTTGATGTTTCAGATCTGATAGAGTATCATGAAGGAGGTGTTGAAGATGAGGTTACAGTAGCATAGTGGAGTATTCCAGCAACCAATTCAAATATCAAGGAGATTGAAGACATACCAGATAGTCATGTTGGTAGAAGCACAAGGAATAGGACATATGAAGAGTATTTGGTCAAATGGAAAGGATGACCTGTTGAAGATTCATCATGGCTAGCAAAGGAGGAGGTTCACTGTCTTGGTTTTCCTCTGCACACCTGAGTCATGACAGGGTCACTTCGCAAATTACCCTAGGTGTCTAATGTAGGAGCATCCTGGGTGTAAGAGCAATCTTGCATCACCCAAAAATATTTTTGTTTCCTTTTCAATAAGGGCTATCTTGTTTACAGCTGCTATTTATGGAAACTTACTATTTTTAGTAAGTTGGTCATATGATCTCAGAATGTTTTGATTTCATAGTTGGAGGTTCAACCTAGTCATTTCAGCCTACCAGTTGAGTTTCATTGCCACATCATCAGTATTGGTGAAGTTATTGAGGTTTTTGGGTACAAAATCTTTCAGGTCAATTTTGAAGGCATTAGAGGCTCCGGATCGCGATCAACCCCTGGTTGACTAGTGCTAGTGCGTGTCAGGTGCTGTAGATCTTGTCATGGTGTTTCTGAAAAGTGGTTACAATAGAAAAACAAAGCTACAATTAGAAAGTTATGGCCTCTGGAAGTTGGGTTACCTAAAATCATATTTTGTATTTCTTTTGAGCCGACCCTATTGTAAAAATTGTGAAAATAAATTAATTGTATGTATAGTCCGCCTTAAGGGCTAAATTTTTGGAACCTTCTTGAGTGGTGGAAATTGCCTATATAAAGAAGACCCGTAGTGTTGTCTAGGCAGTTTTGGGTGGTAGATCTAGGTAATAATTTGAGGCTTTGTCCTACAAAATATTGTAAGGGAATGCCCATGTGGCTTTGCATATTGTAATTCTGAAAGTTTGTAATTCCAAATTTGTGGAGATAATAGGAAGCCAATTTTTTTTTCTTGCATATTGTTGTTGTTTCTCTATTTCTATTGTGTGTTTGTGGTATTAAGGGGAGCACCCTTCATCAATAATGTGATAAGAGCACTAAAGGTGGATCTCACACACAAAGAGCTATGTGATGACAACTATCACAGTTAAAGTGGAAATTCTCCTAACCATGTGCTAAAATGAAATGAAAACTCGTAGGTGTCACAATGAAAACTAATATGCAAATGCATTATCCTAAGTAAACTTAAGTAAAGTGTAATTAGCGAATATTTAATTACACCAACAATTTTGTTCTTTGCTTACCAAAGATAGGCAGAGGTAATGATTCTATGTTTGTTATCATGGATAGATTTTTGAAGATGGCACTTTTTATACTCCGTTGAAAGACATCAGATGCATTGCATATAGCTGATCTTTTCTTTAAGGAAATTATCAGATTGCATGTGTTACCAAGGAGTATCATCACTGACCGAGACAGTAAATTTGTTGGATACTTCTGGAAGACTCTTAGGAAAAATTTGGGCACCGAGTTGAGGTATAGTTCTACATTTCACCCACAGACTGATGGAAAAAAAAAGGTTGTGATTAGAAGTTTGTTTAATGTTTTGAGATGCTTAATTGTAGATAAACTGAGTAATTGGGATTCTATATTGGCACAAGTAGATTTTGCATACAATAATGCTATGAATAGGAGTATCGGGAAAGCACATTTTGAGATTGTTCATGGCATACAACCAAGAGGTATATCAGATATGAAGGATATTGTTGGTGAAGAAAAGATAAGTGTTGAAGGATTAAAGTTTTCTTATTTCATGAAGATATTGCATGAAGAAGTGAAACATAAGTTGGAGAAAAGTAGTCAAAGATATAAAGACAAAGCAGATAGATCAAGAAGACATGAGACTTTTGCAATTGTGGATGAAGTAATGATACACTCGACGAAAGACAAATTTATTGTTGGAACATATGGGAAGCTGAAAATGAAGAAATTTGGTCCTTGTAGGATATTGAGGTGATTTGATAGTGGAATTGCTTATGATATTGAGTTACCTGATTACATGGATATATCACCTAGATTCAACATTTTAGATTTGTATGAGTACCATTAATCGGATGAAGAACCTATAGTACCAAATGATTATACTAAGAGACAGATAGAAGAAGTTGAGAATATTTTGGAGCATAGAGCTGGTAGAAGTACAAGAGGATTTAACAATATATGGAATATCTGGTAAAGTGGAACAACAAACCGATTGAAGATAGTTCACGGATTTCATAATCTGAGTTGGATTCAGCATAGGTGGTACCCCATGGATGATTTGGAGAATCATTTCAAACACCCCCAAGTGTTTGGTGCAGAAGCATCTCGGGTCCTTGGCAATCTTGTATCACGAAAAAAAAAAATTGAGTTTTTTGTGTTGCTCATTTCCTTCTTTGACTGACTTGGCTAGGTATTTTCTCAGTTTCTTCTTTAACTAAGTTGGTCAGTTAATTCCCTGGTGCTCGGTTAACCTTTCTTACCAATTTTTTTTGTTTTTATTTCTTGTTGAGGTCAACTTGTGCATTTAATTATGGTCACAAAGTTAATGTTGCTATCAATCATTGGGAAGCATGTGGACCTAGATCTAGCCATTCCTTCCATTAATGATGGATATGAAGGATGACTTGTTTTGGTAGCCTATTGTATAAATGTAGTTTTGGTTGTAGTCCTAGAAAAAAAAGGTTTTTCAGATGAGTTCTAGGAAGTAGCAGATTGAGAGTATCAGTTAGAAGTTTAAAGTTTGAAGGTATTTTGTGAATCCTCCCATGTTGGAGGATTATTATAATTGAACTTGATGTATGTGACCCTAGCCAGGAAGGTCTTACAACACAACATGTAAGAATCAATTTCTTAAATATAATTATGAGTTATGCATTCTCTCTCTCACTTTTTTTGTAATTTCTTCCATGTGTGATCTCCACAAGGTGGATTTTGATTAGGTTGTTCCTTTTTCCCCTCTTACAAACCTTTCCTACATCAAAATATCTGAAAGCTCCCTATTTTATAACAATTCTTGATAATATTTTAGCTCAAAATGCTTCAAAGGGTCCCCCGTACTTTTAATCTTAGAGAATCACGTACTGATTAGTAGACATAACAAGCCCACTTCTACATGAATATGTAAAAAAAATCCTTTCTTTCTTCTTACCAGAATGATAATCAAGTTTCTTGAACATAAGGTAATTGTGTGTTTTCAAAGAGCATAAATAATTGATATCATACCCCATAATAATAATAATGCAGTTTCTTTGATTTTTGTGAAAGATTTTGAACTTATTTTTTAGACTGTTGACATGATGTCTCAATTTACAGTAATCTTTAAATATTTAATTTATTAAACTCCTCCCCCCCTTATGCCTTCATAAATGAGGAAATTATTATTTTGATCCATACAATTTTTGTTCTAAAGTGTCAGGTAGGCAGCTAGCAAGCTTCAAAATCCAAGTGAATGTACTTAATGCAAGTGGGAAGTAAAGTATCTTTGATATTGCTCGACAAAAAAGGAAATTTAAAAATGCATTTTTCCTTAATGAGAATCAAATGGGGGTCCATACTTTTATTGTCAATATCTCTTATCATTACTTTCATCAGAATATTATTACAAGTGTAATAATTATTCATAGTAGTATCCTTTTTATTTGACATACCATTCAAAATTTTTTGGTTCATCCAATTATCTCCTAAGAGGCATCCTAAGACATAACCTACATATATTAAGAAGGAAAATTATTTTATTTATAAATTTGATTTCCAAATATGTCTCTCGTCTCATTTGTATGAACCTCTTTTATTTTCGTAGGACATGGCTCATACTTCATAAAGTACCAATCCTTATCCTTTAGGCCAATATTATGCATGATATTTGCAGACCCATTTACCATATGTTTTAATATGTTATCAGATTAATAAACTTAAGAGGGGATGTAAATAGTAACAAACATTTTCATTTTTATATTTGATTTATCTTGCGTCTAATAATTTATGATTAATTCAAGTGGAAGAGGGCCCAAATCCAAGAGTTAGTCTAACATCAAGTATGAAAGATAAAAAGAAAATAACTCACCAGTAGTGAGTTCAAAGAACTAACTAATTGAAAGAAACAAACTAAAGACAATAAAAAACTAAAAAATAGAACCCAGATCGCGAGACCATCAATCCACACAAAGAACCACGAGACCAAAAAACAAGACCATTCAACACAATTAATTCTCCTTAGGAGGGACCCCCTTCTAGTCTTCATTGATCTCCTTTGTCTTATTAATGAAGGAGGTACATTTTGAAGCATGAAAATAGATACCATCCCTAGAAAACATCTCCTCCATGAGCACCATTTGAAAACTACCATCTCTCTTCCTACAATATCATCTCTCTTCCTACACTTTGCCTTCATTTCCTCCAACCAAGCATGAATGGAATTATTAGATTGATTGATCTTCTCTATCATTTTATTTCTATAAGAGGATAGGTTCTCAAAACATTTATTCAAATGGTTCTGGTTAGCCTTCATGTTAGCTAGGACATTTATCATTTCCATTTTATCATTCTTGGAGGGAATATGGTTATTCGTCTCATTAATTTGATCCTTAATAATTATTACTTGTTAAGTTTTTGTCCAAATTCATGAGCAACCTCCCAAAAATTATAATAACCTTTTCCCTTAGTCTACTCCACCACCTTGTTTTGTTCTTTAGCCATGGCTTCTAATCAATTTATTTTCCTCCTAGAAATTTGTAGTTGGAGGATAAGTCATTTAGAAACATATTTTTTTCTATTGTAAAAAATATAAAGCTCATCCATCATTATGTCTAGGGTCTCCAACTCATAAGAAAATACACCTGGGTATTGGATAACTTGGAGGGAGAGGAAATTTTAGGAATATTTGAGTTTCCAGGGTAAGTGAGGTAGATTTTAGGGGAAGGTAGAAACCTAGTCAAGGAAGGGGAATTGGTAGTGTAGTTTTCTGGAGTGCACACTGACTTCGTAGACTAGGTGGAGGTAGATTATTTTGAAACCTCTACTATGAAATTATTAGTCTTCTCCAAACCCAAAGTTTTGAATTTTTCTTCTCTAAGAGAGGATTGACATGGGTGGTCATAAGGAGGGGTCAATAGTAGGAGATTTGGTTGAAGGTTGAATATGGGTGAAATTAGGGTTATTAAGCTCAATAGAAATATAGGGAGAAAGTCTCTCTTCGGATATGAGAATTATAAAGGTGTAGGATAAGTCCCTCATGAAGTGGAATCCAATCTTTAACTTTAGCTTTAGTGCTAGACTTAGTCAAACAATAAACAAAACAGAAAGGGAAATTGAACTTGACACCTCTTCAAAAATTATTCATCATAGAAAAAAAATATGAATGGAAACACTTTAATCTACCTTCCAGCATGATAAAATTGATAAGAATCATTGTCATGACCTTCCATTTTCCATGAATCTCTTCTTTGTTGAAACCATTCTATAGTCTTAACACTTTATCACCATGGATAAGGAACCTCCTAAAATCCTAATTGTAGTTGGCCTTCAAATTGCAAGGCATTTCTTTTCCTTCCATGATAAACCCTGGCATAGTTATGATTGTTTCTACTAAATACGTGAAGAAAAAACTCCCAATGCAGACCTTTCCATCTACCCATGACTCAACAAAGATCTATGGTAAGTCAACATTATAACCCTTCATGCCTTTAACATAAATATCAACATGGCCCTCCTAGATAATTCCCCACACATTTGAATCAGTCTTATACTCATCAAAAGTATGCCAATATATTTGGTTTAAATCATGAACTATAATACAGGCCAAACAATCTCTAAATAGAGTTCCAACAACAACTAAAAATGGGAGCCACAACCAAATGCTCAAACCCAAAGAAAAGTGCATGATATTAGAGAAATGTAATGAAATTAAAATATAGAACTAGAGAAAAGGTGAAAAACAAAGATCCCAATCTCTAAGACAATTACTGATCCTTTCCTATCATCATAAAGTTAACTTATGGTCTCATTCTTTCCTAGCGTGGAAATATTTTTCAATATTTCCACATGGACTTCTTTGGGAAGAAAATCAACATCATTATAAAAAATTATGGAATTAGTTTAGTGACCCTCCATTATGATCCTATCAATAGCTCCATTCCCCTTATAATATGTACGAAGGTAGAAAAACTAATCCAATGTGGATAAGAGATTGGAGATATTTTGGATGTCATGCTTCATCTCCCATTGAGGCATACATTTCCCTATCAGATTCATGATTACAATCTCTTTTTCACCTTCACTTAAAACCTTATGATAACCATGCCTAACCACTAACTCCACTCTATGGTAAGAATTATATATCTTAACAAGATGGGTATTTTTAGACCCCAAGTTCACAATGAACACGTCTGATGTGGCACCTAGCATATTTACGATGAGACTAACCCCACCCACTTGACCTAGGTAACCAAGTGAAAGGCCATCAAAATTTAATTTCATCCACCTATTGCCATTAAGCAGGATTGCCACTAGTGACAACACTTATTTGCATTCCGAGTGCAAACCGAACAGAACAGTGCAAACCGACCAGAATAGTGCAAACTGAGTAGAATAGTGCAAACCCAGCAGAACAGTGCAAACTGAGTAGAACAGTGCAAACTAAGCAGGACAATGCAAACTAAGTAGGATAGTGTAAACCGAGTAACATTATGTCTACCAAGTCACCAGTATTTACCGAGTTTAAAACCTACCGAGTGGTTAGTATGAACTGAGCCTTCACTTCTACCGAGTGCATGATGATGCCGAGTAATGCAGTGGACACCGAGTATCACAAAGTCACCGAGCTAGTTTGCAGGAACCGTGTAACCATACCTGGGCCGACTTAGTAGCACTTATGTTTATTTGTCAAGCTGACTTTGTAATTGTAATTAATTGTTTAGACTTGTATATAAACAATGTTGTAAAAATTACCAAGATGTAATTAGTATGAACATGAATGTGAAAAAGAAAGAAAGGCAAAGATAAGCGAATTACAAAGGGCTACAGTAGTATAAGGAGTAGCAAAGACAAATTCATCACAGAAGGTGATCAGTACATCAACGAATCTCATTCAGCAATCCAGTTGCAAAGTAAGAGATCTACTGTTTCATCCTAACAGGTGAATCAGCTTGAAATCCTTTAACCGGGCAGACTTAACACTCTTTGTAAAATCTCTTAACCGAGTACATACTTCATTGTATGTTTGTAAATCCTCTAACAAGGTGGACCTAGCAGTCCTTATTGCTCCTAGCAGGGTAGATCATCATAAGTGATCAATGTAAGCCTTATCTGGCCAACTTTATACTGTAGTACTAAAGCTTTGTGGGTTTCATCCCCACCCCAGTTTTACTTTCTTTTGGAAGGTTTCTGGGTAACCAAATCTATGTGTCATTGTTGTGAATGCTTTTATGTTTTCTATATGCAAAAGGATAAAGTGAACTATATGTCAATACATCTGAAGAAAATTTGAAGTTACTGATTCACCCCTCCCCTCTCAGTAACTTGGTTAATTCATGAATATTTCCAAAAATTGGTATCAGAGCTGTATTGGTTCTCAAGATAAAGCTTAACTAGCTTGAGCAAAGATCCGGGACAATGGAGGTATTCAAACTGAACAAGGTGATTGAAAATGAAAAGCTAGATCTGGAAATGGCCATAGCTAAACTTAAAGAAGCAAAAGAACATCTTTCCCAATCCCTAAGAAGAAGGAAGGAACTTGCAAATCAGATGAATGATCATAATTACATTGAAGAAAAGATTGAAGATCTTTTTCCCTCAGATAGCTCAGATGAAGCAAACAATACTATCAAAGAACTCCTAGAAAAGAATGGGTCTATGCAGGAAGAACTGAGAAAATTAAAAAGAGAACAAGAACTACACTCTACAAGATTTTGTGAGATCTTAGAACAAAGAAACAAGTTGAAAGATGAATTAGATGGAAGGAACAATGAAGTCCAAAATAAAACCCTTTAGGTAGAAAACCTAATTGATTAGATCTCCCATACAAATGAGGAAATTTTGACTCTAAGATCAGAAATAGAAAGCACAAGAGAAGAACTAAGATCTGAAAAGCAAATCAATCTAAGATTGGTGGATGACCTAAACACCAAAAAACAAATCAATGAAGGAATGTTGAAAAGCCAAGAAGACTTAAATCAGCTGTATGATCAAAATCTTCATAGGCAAAAAGGAAAAGCAGGACTTGGATATAAAGGAGAAGGTGAATCTTCTAAGCAAGGTACTCAAAGAAATCAGAAACCTACTTGTAATCATTGTGGTAAAATAGGACATACTTCAAATAAATGTTGGAGCAATGAAAAAGCAGAATTCAATGGAAAATGCTACAACTGCAATCAGCATGGTCACAAAGCAAATGAATGCAGGGAAAAACCAAGATTCAAATGTAATTGTCACAAATGCAACAAACAAGGTCACAAGGCATCTGAGTGCAGATCCAAAACATTCAATCCAACAGAAAAAATTATGAAAGCAATGTTTGGATGGGATTACAACACCTAGTGTAGATGTCATTACTGTGGAGAATATGGACACATTGGCATGAACTGCATAAAACATCATCTAAGGAAAAGAGATACCACCGTAAGATGTTTCAAATGCACTAAACTTGGTCACATAGCCAGAAATTGCATGAATGCTAGTGAAGTTGAAGATGGAAAGAAGAATGAAGCAACTAAGGTTAGGAAATAGATGAGACAACAATGGATTCTTAAATCTACCGAGAAAACTAGTCCAAGTAATGGAATGGGTGGCTCTACCGAATCAAACTAAATTCCCAAGAAAGCACTGGAACTGTATTCTCATAGACAAATTTCAAGCAGTTCGAGAATTGAATTAAAAGAAAGATCTAAATCGACATACAAGATGCAATAAGATCACAGGAAGGTCGGTATCAATTTTCACCGAGCAAGGTCAGGAGCGGTCTAATATGATTACTGAGTGAGGTCGGAGCAATATGAATTCTCAAGTTCAGCGAGTTGTGAAGTCTTTACCGAGCAATTAATTCATAGTGGGTGACAGTCTGTCAGAATTCATACCCTAATTTGTACTGAGCATTAATGACAGAGTTGTAAACAAAAGGCAAGAAATCAAACTCATTCTTCACCGCAAACTTTAGCATTTTGAGAGCAGAAAATTTCCAGAGCAGTCCAGCGATTCAAACACTTTTGTGAAAAGAATTCTCTGTGAGCTACCATGGCTTCATCCAGCACTTCAGTGAAGAAAGGATCAGAAATGATAATCCAAGGGGAATGGAAAGCACCAGATTTCAAACTCGTGCCCGCAATTGTAGTAGCCCTAGACCCGAACGGAGCTCAATCTCAGATTCCTCCTAAGGTACTACTTGTTAACGATATTCACAATCATTTCAATTGTGCAATTCAAGAGATGGGAAACCTAGATCTAGATATTGTGCATGAGGAACTATGTGTGAATGGTATTCTAAAACCCAAGCACAAACATCTGGAAGACAAGGGATTAGTTCACATTGCACATTTACCTCGAAACTTTCAGGAGAAATGGATTAGATACATTCTCAGCCATGTACATGAAGGCAAGATTTGGCTTGAGCAACCCATAGAGATCACTAAGAAAATGATTCATCAAATCACCGGTCTTCCCATGTTAAACAAAGCTAAAACTACCAAAACCCTAGGTCGGCCGGAACTGGAGAAGAAAACCCTAGCTGAGTGGGACGGTAGAGGCATGAAAGTAAGCAGCATTACTCATGCTGAACTGAAGTTTGGAACACACATCATTTCTCATAAAATATACAGTTCAAGTCGACAGAATAGTGTTTCCTGCGAAGCCATAGACCTAGCATACAAAGTGGTAAAGAATAATTTATCATTTGACCTTGCAGATTTATTGTTAAAACAGTTTAACAAGAACATGGAAAGCATTCAAACTTCCAAAAACAATCCATGTAAGTTTGGATCTCTACTGGTCTGTTTATTTTTCTATGTTTAGAAATTCTTCGCTTCCAAAGGAAAAGTAGTATGGAGAAAGGATGTGCCAGTTCTTTATGAGATAAATGAATATATTTCAGAAATGGGTGAAAATTTTGAGAGCATCATGGATAGTTATTTTGAGTCTTTCAAGGAGAAAATGAATGATAGATTCTGGATTCCACAGAAGTTGGTGGAAGATTATAAGGATGACATTTGTTTCATGGTGGACTGTGATAGAGTATACATTCAAGAAGCTAAACTGAGGATTGTACATGTAAAACCTCTTCCTTATGAGGTAAACATTGATGAAACAAAGAATATCATTGAAGCCCTCCTTAATCAGCCTATTAATCCCAAAGCTCCATCCATATTTTGGAACATATGAAGAAGCAAAAGTGAGAATTGAATTAAGTATAAAACTTCCACAGGCAGTAAATAAAGGAAAAAAGAGGATAGCCAAAATGCAAATGCTAACCAAGGATAGAGGAGAAGACATTAAAGAAGAAGAGGAAAAGGATGAGAAAATAGAGGAACCAGAACCTGCAAAGAAGAAAGGAAAGGTATTCATCACCAAGGCACCTAAGCCTCCCACTGCCGTATTTACAAGGAGAAGTGCAAGGGGTAAGGCAGACAAAATAGATAAAGATATAATATTCAAAAAGCCTCCTCTAACCCTTCAAGAGAAGATTAAACTTTTGAGAGAAGGATCAGGATCTGGAGTAAGTAATATAAAATATTTAAAATATGAAACAAGATTGGAAATAGAACAAAAGGAGATTGAAGATGCTGTCATTGAAAAGATGGGACAGTGGAAATACTCTCCTGATGAAATAGCCCCACAGATTCCAGCAGCTTTATTAGATCAAATAAAAATGAGATGGGCCAATGCAAAGAAAACTGTAAAAGACATATTTGATCAAACCCTGAGATAGTTAATGCTGAGCTTGAAAAATGATGAAATAAAGAAGGCATTGAAGGAGAATGAAAATAAGATGACACTGAAGTTCAATACTTGTTTAATTTTGATTAACAATATTGAATTAGTTGTGAAGACTGCAAATGCCACATGGAAGAACATATACCATCTTCACCAACCGAGTACTGAAACAGTTATAAAAAAAGACATTGAAGATGACAGTGATGAACAGGAAGAAGCCACTGAGGTAGATGATACCGTGAGGATAGTGGCAGAAGTCATTACATCACTTCCTACCTCTCCAGCAAAAGTTACTACATCTAGCCCGGAGACACCTTCAAGCATGGTTGTGACAACTTCAACTTTTGTCCAATCACCTATAGCAACAACAGAAGTAACTACCATTTCTTCTATCGAGTTGCAGTCTCCTATTTCATCAAGTTTTCTAGCAGTAAGTATTCTAGTTTTTGATTCTACAAGTGTAAATACTTTAAGTTCTCCAGTAGACAGTATACCATTCTTTATAGCCAGTCCTACTATGTCTACTATCACTACTACTAAGGCATTAAGTATAGATAAGCCTAAGGCTCAACCGAGTATAAGATTTTTGGGCAAGAATATAGTAGAGGATATAGACCTAGATGAGGAAATAGAGATTCCAACAGTGGACTTTGAAAATCTATCAGCAGATCAAATGCAAAATATAGGTGAAATCCTCCAAAGGAAAGTGAAGCAAAAGAAGCTTAAAGAAGAGAGAGACAAGGAATATAAAATCATTAAGGATGCTAAGGACATTTTGTCAGAAGCATTAGGTATTGAAGTAGACTCCTCTCAACATGTTTTGTTACAATTAGCAGAAGTAGTAAATAAGTACAATGAGGATTCATCTGGGACAGACAAGTTAGTTGAAAAAGCCAAGAAGAAATTCAACAATAAAGTGCTTGAGCACATTGCTCAGCACATAGCTATTAATCAAGCAGAATTGTCTTTAGTTTTGACAAACATTGAATCTTCCTATTCGAATGTTACCTCTCTTTTGGTCAAACTATCCAATGTTGCCGAGTTCACCAAGGATGTCAAGGATAAAATGAATAAAATTGATGAGGATTTGAAGATTAGCATATAGAAGCTGCAACTTGAACCAAGTTCAAACTCTGCTCATCACATGAAAATCTCATTCCTATCAAATATGCAATCAGAACTACTGAAAGAAGACACAAGGATCTGGTCCACACTGCTAGACATTTAGAACATGATCCTTCCCATCATGAATACAATGTATAAGCACATTGAACATTCCAAAACATTAATTCATGACAATCAGTTCTCAATAGCAGATCACATGATTACATTCTCTGTAGAAGTCCAAATTGCAATCCAAACATGCAAGATTCTGCAAGAAAATTGGGATAGAACCCTGGCACTGATAATGAAGGTACATTCTATTTTTCTATCAAATTTTGGATTCTCCCTGTAAAACACTTGTATATACACCTTTGGCATTATCGCCAAAAAGGGGGAGATATGTATAGAAGAAAAGAAGAAAAAGTTAGCACATTGAAAGGGGGAGATAATTTATAAAGCCCTATGACAAAGACAAATTTTGAAAAATCAAAATAAATCTCAGCATGGTTCATGTATATAAGTTTTGGGCAATAAGTGTTTTTGTCACTAATGCCAAAGGGGGAGCTTGTTGGCATTAAGCAGGATTGCCACTAGTGACAACACTTATTTGCATTCCGAGTGCAAACCGAGCAGAATAGTGCAAACCGAGCAGAACAGTGCAAACTGAGCAGAACAGTGCAAACTGAGTAGAATAGTGCAAACCGAGCAGAACAGTGTAGACCGAGCAGAACAGTGCAAACCGAGCAGAACAGTGCAAACCGAGCAGGATAGTGCAAACCGAGTAGGATAGTGTAAACCGAGTAACATTATGTCTACCGAGTCACCAGTATTTACCGAGTTCAAAACCGACCGAGTGGTTAGTATGAACCAAGCCTTCACTTCTACCGAGTGCATGACGATGCTGAGTAATGCAGTGAACGCCGAGTATCAGAAAGTCACCGAGTTAGTTTGCAGGAACCGTGTAACCATACTTGGGCCGACTTAGTAGCACTTATGTTTATTTGTCAAGTCGACTTTGTAATTGTAATTAATTGTTTAGACTTGTATATAAACAATGTTTTAAAAATTACCAAGATGTAATTAGTATGAACATGAATGTGAAAAAGAAAGAAAGGCAGAGATAAGCGAATTACAAAGGGCTAGAGCAGTATAAGGAGCAGCAAAGACAAATTCATCATAGAAGGTGATCAGTACATCAGCGAATCTCATTCAGCAATCCAGTTGCGAAGTAAGAGATCTACTATTTCATCCTAACAGGTGAATCAGCTTGAAATCCTTTAACCGGGTAGACTTAACAGTCTTTGTAAAATCTCTTAACCGAGTACATACTTCATTGTATGTTTGTAAATCCTCTAACAAGGTGGACCTAGTAGTCCTTATTGCTCCTAGCAGGGCAGATCATCAGAAGTGATCAATGTAAGCCTTAACCGGCCAACTTTATACTGCAGTACTAAAGCTTTGTGGGTTTCATCCCCACCCCAGTTTTACTTTCTTTTCTAAGGTTTCTGGGTAACCAAATCTATGTGTCATTGTTGTGAATGCTTTTATGTTTTCTATATGCAAAAGGATAAAGTGAACTATATGTTAATACATCTGAAGAAAATTTAAGTTACTGATTCACCCCTCCCCTCTCAGTAACTTGGTTAATTCCTAAATATTTCCAACACCACCTGAGCTTGGCGGGGACCACTTAACCAAGTTTCTTAGCCCAAGTGTGGGAAATTTATACTTGAGAAGCTAGTTGGAAGGACCCCAATTCCTATATAATCCCAATCCTTAAAAGAAGGAGAATTATGATTCGAATGATAAATATTTATCATATTTTCCTTTATATTGTTGATAGAGGAGTGAAATAGGGCCTTCTCAATGAAAACTTTTTTCTGAAAGATCTTTTTATTCCTTTCCTTCCAAAGGGACTAGCTCACATAAAGAAGTGATTTCCACAAAAAGTATTTAATAAAAGGATGAGAGGAAGGGGAGAACCAACCATGTGAGACAACTTGAGGATCCACTGAAAAAATCCATTACCGATTAAATAATTTTGTCAACCTCTATCTTAGACTCCAAGAATAGTGACAAGAGAAAAGAATATGATTAATATAATCCTTATTGTTTTCACATAAAGGTAAATGATTAAGTGGCTGAATCCCTTTCTTCTTTAGATTATCCAGCACAAGAATTTTCTTTGACAAGTGGTCCTCCAAATGAACTTAAATTTTGGAATCACAAAGTAAGATTCTACATATTTGATCAATCAAAACTCTAAGTGAAAATGGGGGGGATAAGGGCAAAGCCCAACTTCACCAAATACTCCTTAGAAGAGTTTTTGTTCCAAACAAATTGATATGACTAGTTGATTCTGTAGAATCTCTTAGAGCTGATAAAATGTAGAAAATGAAAAGAAATATCCCAAAGGAGTCCCTCACCCCATAAAAGATCAATCTTCCACATTACAAGAGATAATGAGGAGTCTCAATAATCACTAACTATAGTATCAAGATGCTCCATCAGAAAAGACTCCAAAGTACGAAAAAGGGGATGAAATTCAAAAGGAGTCTGAATGACCAAGGGGTCTTTCCAAAATCTAACCACATTGCCATTCCCAATAAGCTAGAAATAACTTTGAGAAAGAGTGGGAATAGTTTTTATAATATTATTCCAAATATTGGATCCAACACGAAGGTGAAAATCTAAAAAAAATTGGCCTTCTCCATTATTCATATACTTAGCTCTCGTAATGTCAACCCAATCTACAGGATTCTTCATGAGGTTCTAAATTAACTTGGACATGAGAGAAATATTAATAACATGGGATTATATGATGTTCATACCCCCATTATCCTTAGGGATCCATACTTTCCTCCAATGAAGCAGGGATAACCACTTTTTATCTTCAACTCTTGACCAAAGAAACCTTCATTTGATTGCATCAAGTTTTTTGTCCCACAAAATTGACATATGAAAGAGTCACATAAAATGGATAGAGGTACTTTGTATGAATTCCATAAGCATATAAAGTTTACCATAATTTCTTAGGAGAGAACCCTTCCAACAATCCAATTTAGATTGTATGTGTTCAAGAAGATCCAACCATAAACCATTGGCAAATTTACCTATTGACAAGGACATCCCCAAATAGTTTGAGTGAAAATAGAAAATCTTATACTGAATACTAGAGTTATGAATGTTCCTAGGGGTGTTGAATAAAAATAAATCATTCTTATGAAGGTTTATTCTTTAACCTAACAAAAAAGAATAATTTTGAAGCATCTTTTTCCAACATCAGGCCTCTAAAATAGTTTCCCCACCCATAAACAAAGAATCATCAAAACAATGTTGGTGAGACAACACAATAGGGGTTGAGGATGACTTAAACCCAACTAGAGGATACATATTATTCAATATAGAGACATTCCTACCAAGAGAATTCCCCAAAAGAAGAGAAGAAACCTTTGAGAGAACCATTGACACGCTAATAATACTTATGGGAGTCGAAGTCAGACTCAATAAGAGATAGACATTTCCCATCAAAACTAACCTTTCTAAGAATAACTAAGAGGAAATCCCATGAGACTGTACCATAATATTTGGAAATATCAAGCTTCAATATCATACTCTCTATTTTACTTTTCTCCATAGAGTGCATGGCATCATGAATAGTTTGAATGAAATAAATGATTTGTCTTCCTGTAGAAGGACCTTTTTGATGAGGATGAAATATATTGTTGAGGTATGGCTTAATTCTATTAAGAATCAATTTTGATATAATTTTATAGATAGTGTTGCACATAGTTTGGTTCTAAATTATATTGTTTTATTAGAACCTGCCACCTTAGGGATCATGAAAATTAATGTACGAACTTCAATTCTTGGAGGATATAACCTAAAGAAAAGAATTCATTAGTATCTTAAAGAGATCTCACCCCATAATATCCCAATATTTTTGAAAGAATATATGGGGTGTGTTAGAATGATTTTAGAATAACTAAGAGGGGGGGTGAATTAGTTATCATTAGGTCTAGATGTACAAATTCAATTTTCTAGCTCTTCAATAAACTTAGATCTAATCAGAAATTCACTCGGTCTCTATAGAATATATTAGTAACATAAAAATTGCAATCCACTTTCCAAAAGTAATCAACTTGTCGAATATAAAAATTTCAACATCATTCACATCAAACAACATTCAGACAACTATAACATGAAGATGTAACGTGGAAACCCAATTTGGGAAAAACCACTTGTAACATGCTACTAATTTTCACTCTTCTAAAGTGAGCTCTACGAGAATCCAACCATGTTAAAGGTTTACAACACATACTACTGGGTGTGACCCTGCTAAAGAATTTGATCATCCTATTAAGAGTTGACTGATTAGAGGGTTTAAGAACATTCCATTAGAATGTCACCTTGAGGAAATGGTTTAGGAAAATTACTGTTAGGTCAGCCTTGATTAAAGGGTTTTGACTAATATAATAATTAGAAAGTAATAGTAGGTTTTGATTAGAAATATACAACTCACTTTGAAAATACACATCCAATATGATCATATGCTGATTTACTAACCGGCCTTCATTTTCATCTCCATCTCCGATCTTCTCATAATTCTCTTCAAGGAATCACCTCAACTCTATTCATCTCTTCACAACTTCACCTTAGCCTTCTTATTAGATTCATTAGTCAATAACATCAACCTCTTCCACTCATTGTATAACCCTACAATTAGGTCACCCTTATACCTCCTTGATCAGGTAGATTAATCTTTTGTTGCTTAATCTCTTCGATAGATCTTAGGTTTTGGTCAGATTCGTCGAATCATTCCATCATTTTATTCTCCTCTTTTTCCTTCTAGATACATCTTCAAACTTCTCCTTGAATCCGTTAGAAAATGTTTTACCATGCATTAAATGCTCTATATCATTCATTAATAATTTCAACATGTTTTACAGATCCCAAGAGTTCAACTATGTCGGTTGGGATTATCAATTCTTTTGAAAACTATAAATTACTAACACTCAGTCAATATTGTGTTCATCTCCTTGATCATTACTAGATATCTCGATCATCACTAAAACTTTCCTTCTTGACAAATAATGTCTTCTCTCGGTTAATTAATGTTGCTCGGTAATTACTGATGCTCAGTCAACACTAAATTTTCTCAGCTTATACTGGCGCTCAGTCAACACTAGCATCACTTGGCTTAAACTAAATTTCTTTAATTTTTCTCGGTTAATCCTATATTTCTAGTCTTTCTTCTTTACTTAGTGTTAAAGATAAACAACACATTACCTTGTCAGGGTTCCAAATAATCAAGTACCCATTGAAGTATCACATAACTCAACCTTTCCTTAGGTCCTCTTTTTATTTCCTCTTTTCAAATCCTCTTTATCAATCAAAAGATATGGTACTCTACTAGATAAAAACTATCTTACCAGTTAAGGTTTGAAGTCAATGACAATATAGCAATTTTTTCAATTGTAGTTTTCGATAGGGAGATGGGGGGAAACCGTCTAGACCTAGACCTTTACATGGAATTATGGAGAAAGTAACATGGACTTATGGAGAAAGTAACATGTTTAACTTCTTCTAGGGTGAGCAGGCGTTCCATAGCTCTAGCATCCTCATTTTAGAGAATGTAAGGAATTCAATCTATTATGGAGTCATGAACAAGAGTGTAGTTAGGAGCCACATTGGGGACTTCATTGAAAAGAATAGAAAAGTATCTAAAAACTTCATTGACCATATTAAAAGAATTGGACAAAGAGACACCTACCAAGGTTCTTCACTACTTGATGAAACTCCCCTTCTTATATTTTAAATTTGACTGATGGAAGAACTTGGTATTTCTATCTCATTCCGTGATCCATTGGATTCTGGATCTTTTTTTCTAGAATGTTTCCTCTGTGTTGATGATATTATGCAAATCCTCTTGCAAATATATTTCCTCTATCGTAAGAAATTAATCCCAACCATTTTTATCAATCCATCTCTAGACCTCTTTGAGCTTCTCTTTAATATGAGATTTTTGAGAGAAGATGTTCCCAAAAGTGAATTTATTCTAGCATTTTTTATTAGACCATAGAAATTTAAGTTTATTAGCTAATATATACATATAAGTTCCATTAAATTTTACCCATCACCAGTTGGAAAGAAGTGATTTAAAATCTGAGTTGTATGTCCACATCATTTCAAACTGGAAAGGTTACACCTCCTTCACAGTTTTGGGATCCCACTTCATGAGAGTGGGATATGGTTAGAGTCAAATATAAAAAGAGAGGAAATAAAATAGCCATCATATATATGTTCTAGGGCTAGTGGCTATCTAGCCATGAAATCTATTTTCTTTATATAATTTTTTACAATTTTTTGAAAAAAAACTAAGTGTTTCCCCTTTGTATGGTTTGCAATTTTCATTGATGCATAATCGTTGCCTATTCTAGGAAGTAGAAATTAGACAACTGTCCAATCGAACATGGATGATCCAATCAATAGATCATATGTTAGATGAAGTAAATTTATTTTCCTGAAGATGAAGATCCATAAGGCTCCCTCTATCCAAGAGGTTGTACAAATCTTTCATAGAATTATAGAAATTAAAGGAGCCATCAAATTTTTCCAATGGGAAGAGAAGAGATTTGAAATTTCCCATCACCATTAACTAATCATTAGAGAAGGTACCATGTGAAACAAGAATATCCTTCTATAAGGTCCTTCTTAGATTGACAATATTGGGTGTGTAGATATTAGTGATAACCTAGTTCAAGTTAGATTGGTCATGCACAAAAGATAGGTGTTGAGAATTTTCAGACTACAACGAAAGGGAAGGAACCGAGTTTTTAGCTTTCCAAAACACAACCCGGCTGCCCTATTACTCATCTGCATCCATGAGAAAACCACTAGATAAACTTACTAATTTTTTGAAATGCTTGCCTTGACATCTTGGTTTCTTGCAAAAGACTAATATAATGGAAGAGATCCTTAATCATATTTTTAAACAAAATTGACTTATGGAGGCTATTTACTCCCCTTATGTTCCAATAAAGGACTATCATTATAAAAAGGGTTTTTAGAATGACTGGTCAAGAGATCTCTGGCTCTGATTTACAATATTCATCACCTCCTGAAGCCTATCAAATGTCCCTAGTAGATCTCCTAGAAATTTTTTTGAGGGTCCTCACATCTGCATATTTTCTAATCTTTAGGTAAGAGAAAAAAGGGAGGAAAATGTTGACCGTATAAATGGTTTGGAGAGGAGAGAAAGGTAAAAAATATTGGGGAGTGGAGAAAGGGGACAAATAAGGAGAGGGGAAATGGAGATAGTAGGAGGAAAAATAAACCTAGGAAGAAGTTAATAAATTCAGAAGGAGGGAGGTAGGGGATGAGGGAATAGGAAGGCCATGGGGGTGATGAAGAGATGAGATCTATGAAAGATTAGAGCTTTCCACACAATGAATTGGGTACAAATCCTCAGGGGAGACTTTAGGAAGCTCAATGACTAGGAAAATCTCATACCTATTAGAAGGGTCCCTAAAGATATCATCTAATTGAATGGGAGGAGAAACAATCCCAAGAATCCCCACCCCTTCATGAGAATCCTTATTTTCCAGAGGGACACCAAAATCCTTCTTCTCTTCCCCACATGCATCTTTAAAGCCTTTGATAAATCTGAATAGAGATGACTAATAGATGAGTATGTATAGTAGAAAATAATGAACTTATCATATTATAGACTTTGAGAAATGAAATCAAGATGAGACTTCAATAAAAAAGAGATAGTGAGCACAGTCCCTAGAGCCACAAAACCACCAAAGCAAGAAAAAAAAACCAAGCTTCATTTTTAGTGACAACATCAACTCCCAAATATTAACCAAATGAACTTCAAATTCCTTTGATAACCTCGTCATCCCCAAATTTAAGAGAGTGACCTTGGAGAATGACACACATAGCAACCACACCATTCAAATGGGCCATTGGATCAAACCCAAGATGCCACTTACAAATATGGAGATGAGCTTTCCCATAGAACCAAGGTCCCAAAGCCAAGATAAAAAGGTCATCTTCCTTAAGATAAAAGGAGAAGCATAATAAATCTTTAGGCAAAGAAAAAATGACAAATGAACCTATTGGTGCTAAAAAATGTTCATCATTTTGAGGCCAACTGACAGCACAATAGATGCCTCTGCAATTCTGGTTCGATCGAACCAAGGCTGGTAGGCCTAAATTGAATACATTGTCTGAATACACAAATGCATGCATAAACAACATAAATTCTTCCAAAGGGGTTACTGATCCTTGGAAGAACAAGAAACCTAATATCCTAATTATCAGATAGCTAGATATTTATACTAATGCTAAACCTAATTTAATGTTTTGCAAATAAGATAGCAGATTAGAAATGTACTATGAAAATAAAAGAATAGGATGCCAAAACTAGCAACAAATGATTAGATAACCAAATTCCAATTATCAATAAGACCAATGCGTATTTCACCCTGGGCAATGGAGTCAATGCAATCCTCAACCCTACGTACAACCTTAGAGACAGTTTTACATTTCAAAGCAAATTGGAGAGATTTGATTCAGAAGACAATTTTCAAAATATCGAAACACACATCAAATTTTGAAGACAAGTCATAAAAACTCATCACTTCGATTTGCATTCAAATGTATGTGAACTATTGCAGACAATTAACTGAATTTAACTCCTCAAATGATAGCCCAATTGACTTTGGCCACAAATCAAAAGGATTCTTAACCATGCAAAATGAGCAAACCAATTAATAAATCAAAATGCAATAAGATCACACAGCATTTTAAACAATCACACTAAAGAAATCAAAATTGATTTATCCAAGGGACTAGTTGAGGGAATTGAAAACCAATGCACAAATGGAAAATGAAAATAACTTATCTTTTATTGATATTGAAAGATTTGTACACCAGAATCCATGTTGTAGTTGTTGAACAATCTTATCTATGAAATTTGAAATTCTTGTAAATCATGTCTCTCCATGATTGTTACAATTGAATGATATAAATATAAACCCCAATGGTTCCCTGTGAAAGGACATGCCCTTTCACAAAACCTAATCCCGACAACTAACCTAAAAATTTACATTTTAAACCATATAATAGGCTCTTAGGGAAACATATTTCCCATGCAACAAACTAAATCTATTACAATCTTCATGTATGTGCATAATAATCCAATGTTTAACTCTTGCACATAAACACCCAACATTAGATAGTCATGAAACGTAAAATAAAAATCATCATATTCATAATGTATTAGGTTTTTATAAAGACCACTATCATTCATTTATTAATTAATAATAAACTCATGCCACAATCTATAAATGTATTTTGATAAATAAAGTGGAGCATAAAAATTAAACATTAGTCATAAGTTGCCTGTATTAATTATCAAAACATAGGAAATTTTATTAATAAGACAATACTTAAAACATTTATAAAATATGACCTTGTGTTTAGAATTTTACTTTTATGTTCAAAATAAGACATAATGCATTTATATTAAAATATATTCATCTCACAAACATAATGCAATAGAAATATTTTTAAAACATTAGGGTAGAGAGTTCTATAATTCACCCATAAAAGAGGGCATTTACCCTAAATTTATAATAATATTTAAATAACTTCACATAGGGCAAGTACATTGTTTTTACAAAATAGCCACCCTAATATTACAAAATATTTCTAATGTAAAATAATGCTACAACCAATATATATATAAATACAAGTAGTCTTGGAAATCTAAAATAATCTCACCTTCTAAATAAAAATTCTAAAATGTACATATTAATAACTTACTTAATTTACAAAATGAAAAGTTAAAATCAAATTAAAGAAAGGAAAAATCATTAACACCCGCTTTTCCCTAAAATCAACATAAAAGGAAAAGGTGAAAAAGTTACACTTAGGGATTTGGAACTAAAAAGTAAATATCAATTAATCATTATACAAATCCTAAATATATATGAAAAATCAACTTTCATTAGACACAACTAAAATTCGATAATAATGTAATAACACTAAAATCTTTTCATCTTAAAAAAAATTAAATATAACCAAGGTGAAAATATTTAATCACATGTAAGGATATGAAAATTAGAAAGTGATATGAAATTACATCAAAACCCTAAACAAATTAATATCTACCAAATAATATACTTACTAATTGGTTAGGGGGTAGGAGGGTAGATAGGTAGGAAAAAAGGTCGGCTTGAGAGGTTGAGTGTTCAACTCCCTCTCGCCACCTTTTGTTCAACCTATTTTATTTTGTAATAATTATTTATTTTCAAAATTAAATATGCATTTATGGAATTAGAATAAAACAATTAAGAACCTACTAAATGAAAATACATTTTCTCTTTTATCATTTTAATTTTTTATCATAGGAAATTATATAAAACAGAAAATTAAGATCATACTTCCCTGGCAATTTGTATATATTTGGGCCTAAATTTTCAGGTGCCTATAGTGGGTCCAATTGGGGACATGTGTCCATACCTGGACATAGCGAGAATCCAACGTTCTCTGGAGGAAGCAGACCACTTTGAAATATAATGTCAATAAAAATTATTCGAAATCACTCATATTTATTCGAGGGTTAGATTGAGGACAAAAATAAAAGGAAAAGGCATTAATCTCGTTAATGATTCTTTGTTAAAATATTTGATAATAATATATTTCTCCTTTTAAGAAATTAGATAAATAAACCCTAAAAATAAATACTTTTACCTTTTAGAATATCAGAATAATGAAATAAGAATGTTTACCTCAATACTTACCTTTTGTCCTCCAAATGATTTAAGGGTTAGGGCTGCTACTCTTGGATTTTTCTTATTTCTTTATCAACCATGTCTATTTTTATGCAAAGTGTTTCTTAATTCTGACATATAATGTCTGCATGCTTACCCTGTCCCTTTCCAACAAGATCAGCCACTTGTCTTCTGGCAAGTGAAAGTACTTGAGGTGAAAGTTTCCTCACACATAACTGCAAAACTTATGCCCAACTATGCATCTGAATGCTAGCAATATAATTGCCTCGAAGAAGACATCGTAAAGCCAAAGAATAGGACTGCAATGCCTTTGCCATTTTTATTTTTATTTTTTATGCTTATTCACAACCACTGTGAAGAAATTCTAATCGAATCCTATTTATAGAGGGCAATCTGCCTCTGTTTGGCCTGTAGATTCTAACATTATTGTTTGGACTACAGTCCTAAAGATTGCTCAGAGTTCTAATCGAAATAAAAATTTATCCACCAGTCTAGAAGAGATCAGCATGTTGGATTCGTCTGGACTAAGGCTAGGCAAATATATATATTGAAAAAAAAAAATGATCACGTACTCTAATCAGAATTCAATGTCCATCCATAGAGAATCAAATATCTCTATGGGAGTCTAGTTTTGAGTATCCATCAAATCACTTAAGACAATCATCAACACGCTTATCTCCTACTAATTGTAAAACCTTTGTTATGTGCACTGAAAGAGGAATTGTCAAACCCCCACTCTCAAACTCAGTACCCAAACCTTTCTATCTTTAACTGTTGAGTTCCCAACATATCAGTTTCTGATTGTTGTATTGGAAAATATACAAATATCTTTCGACCACACTAAATACAAACAACTTTGCACAAACATACTTATCCCTCTTGGGCCCCAATGGAAATGACTGCAGAACACATGCACGTATACTCTAGCTTCCTTTTCCTTATCTCCAAATGCCAACAGTAAATAACATTGGTATTTGGGAATTGTGACAGTACTATGAAATGAAAAGGAAATTCATTCATCACCTTATGATTGTCTTCGTTCAAGGATAAGAATCAATATATCCAAATTGGGATTTCATAGATTCACAAAATTTGAATGTTTTCGCAGTCCAAAGTACCAAACATTGATTGAATTAATTTTCTCCCAGCCGAGAAACTGATCTTCGTAGGATGTTTCACTAATTTAATCAATTTGAATAACAAACTAATTCCTTGAACCAATTACCCACCTTTGCTACTAATGGTTCCATCGATGCTAGCGCTGGTGCTATTGGACATGCTACTGGGTACACTACTTCTCCAGACCATATAATGGTTCGAGCTATGGCTCTAGAACTGGGTCTCATTTCGGGAGGTTACATAAGATAACATTACCATTTAAAATATTCAACACTTTTATTCTCTAAGTGAATTTTATCCTTCCCATTCAACTTTGTGACCTGCAAAAAAAAATGAAACTTTCATATGCATTGTGGAATTTTCCAGCCTAGGTAATTCATTCAAGTCAGTTGATCCAATTCATCATTCCTCTTAACTATTTTTTGCAGTTAATCCATTCAAATCAATTCTGAAAATGTCATGAATTTTGTGCTTTCCTCACAAAGATGGCTTAACTTTTCAACGTCAAACTGTTGTGCCCCACGATGCCTCTCCCAAGTGTTCAACAAAAATATTTCATAATAGATCAATATGAGAATGCATGACTCTCCCAAACTTCAATAAAATTTTGCTAAAATAATTCGACTAAAATCCTTTCATATACTCCATGTCGTTTCATATCCACCAGATCCAAACAGTCCTTTAAGAACTAGTTTCTGCTGTTATTTTGTACATTTTAAATAAAATCTTCGTTGTTATAAAATCAGCTGGCTATTTTTTGAATTTTTGGGCATTTTTTTAGGTTGCTGGCAATTCAAACCTGTGAAAATATGTAAAAATATCCTTCATCATTCATAGAGAAAGGTCCCAGAACCTTTTTAGATGTTTAAAAACTCATTTTGAGCTTAAAAACAACCTCAAAACACCACCTAAATAGAAAAACGTGATTCATCTTCTTCACCAGACAAACATGCCAACATAATACTTCAATATACATACTCTTCCTCATCACCATTTCGATCAGCATCCATGTCTCTATAACTTCAATTTCTTTATCAATCATTTCTTCTCATGGCTTCACTTATTCAATTCAATAGCATTAAATTTTGGTTCCACAACTTTATTACACCTCTTTTATATTATATAACAATTCTGATTCAAAAATGACACCATGCCGAAAGAAAGATTAGAGTTACTTTCATAGCAAACTGATTAACATCTTTTCTAGTTAGTTATGATTTGAGCCATATCTTTCTACTAGCTCTAAAAATATTCTATTTCTTCTTGCTAGAAGATATATATGACTCTAAAAGGAAAACATAAATAATTAAGAACACATAATATAAACAGGGAGAAAAACATGGTAAAAAACATAAAATATACTTACCTAGTCTAAAGTTTGGAAAAAGAAACTCTTACCTCTGTCATAAACTTGATTTTGATCATGCAGCAATATACATCCTTTTAAAGTAAGATCACCCCTTTTACCAATTATATTAATTTTATCCACTTTATAGTATTTTTCCTTATAACTATTTCCTTTTGGAATATTTGTATCGTGAACAATAATATGTAAATTAGGTTGCCCTAATTTCTCATAATTACCCTTTGTGCCATTTTGCACGAATATTATATCCATTCTTTCTTCAAGCATTTTATCTTGGTATTTCAATTTTAGGTATATATTTTTCTCAGAAATAATTTGAAGACATATTACATCTTCTGTATATGCTATTTTATCTCGTATTTCTAAATTATTTTCAATAAAATTTTCTTCTATCTTTTCACAAAAAGAATTTAGAAATATGGGAAAGTTATACATACCTGTAAGGATACTTACCTGTGATTCTCCATCATTTTCAACTTTATATCCTAGTGCACCATCATTTCCATGAATATGGTCCATTTCTACTCCCTTTTGTACACCTGATTTTTCTTGTAACATTTTGTCTTTGATGTGCAGAAAATTTGAAGAACCTATGAAGTCTTTTATGAAAATGTCCTCCTGAAGATTATTAATACCAGTTTCCTCATTACCCATTTTTTCAAAGAACTTTTCCTGCTCACAGTCTCAATGTATTTCACTTTCACAATATGGAAGGATTTCATTTATTTCACCAAATCGTTCCCATCCAAAGAATATATTTTTATGCTTCTCCAAAGTCTTGTCATCTAGGAAGTTTGAAAAATTTGCAGAACCTTCTACAAATATATTTCTTTCATGAAATGTTTCATCCTTTTGGTATTTATTTTTTATTTTGAATACTACCTAATTATTCTCTTCATTGCAACATTCATTTTCTCTTTGAATACTTTCCTTTGATTCATCATATAAAGAATTGTCTAGAGTTTCATGATGCATATCTTCAGTGGACACAACATTTTGAACCTACGCATCCTGACAATTGTTGGATAAATGTGAACCATTTTTCTCAACATACCTCGAGTGTTCTACATCCAGAAAATCTGAAATTTCTCTAGTGCTAAGAAGTTTTTCATCTTCATGAATGAATTCATTCTTTGCATCAATTTCACCTATCTTATTTTTAATGGAATCATCCATATTGTAATTTTGTTGAGAACATATACCATCCTCTTCTTCAACTTGATTTGAATCCTCTTGAGGCTCCTTTTCTACTTCACCGAATACCTCCTTAATATACATTGATCCATCAATTTGTTTATGATGGATTGAGGAAAATTTTGGGAAATTTTCCTGAACATGTTTCTGATATTCGACATCTAATAGATCTAAAATTTCCTGTGAACTGAGAGAATGTTCCTCTTCATCATTGAACTCAGTTGAATTCATTTTTATACAAGTCTTTTCTTTGATAGGATTTTCTTCCATCTGATCCAAACTTTCTTGTTCATCTAAATCTAGAATATCATTAGGTTTTTGTGCCCCTTTTGTAACTTTATCATTCTCTTCCATTGCATCTTCCTATGAAATCTCAAGAATAAACTCTAGTTGCTCATGAGTTACTCCTAAACTACATATTTTGTTTGAAAAAATTGGCCTGATATCAGAAGGTATTTTACAAAAAATATCCATCATCCTCATAAACAAACTCACCACATTTTCATTATCATACCATTCTAAAGTAATGAATTCATTCAAGAGAGACATGCCTGATTCATCCCTCTAGTGTTGATCATCATAGTGATCATTAATGATCTCTCGCTCGTTATCCATGTTATACAATGGATTAGAAAAACTTTAAATTGATCACTGTCACTTCCTGGAATCCTTTCTTCTTTATTTGGTTCCAATTCGATGAACTGCTTGTTCGTTAGAGATCTTCTCCCTAACATAGGCTTCACCTGAAACTAAATTTTAGAGTCGCAACCTCACCTTCTATGAGGAATTGAGAACTACTCCAAGTTCCTATATCCCAGTAGAGTCTTTACAACATTAACCAGATATTCTGAAACTAACTTTCACTGATAGGTAATCCCCAGCAGAGTCACCAATTTGTTGGTGCTAAAAAACATTGATTGTTTTGAGGCCAACTAACAAGCACAATAGATGCCTCTGCAATTCTGGTTTGATCGAACCAAGGCTGGTAGGCCTAAATTGAATACGTTGTCTGACTGCACAAATACATGCATAAATAATAGAAATTCTTCCAAAGGGGTTACTGATCCTTGGAAGAAGAAGAAACCTAATATCCTAATTATTAGATAGCTAGATATTTAGACTAATGCTAAACCTAATTTAATGTTTTGCCAATAAGATAGCAGATTAGAAATGTACTATGAAAATAAAAGAATAGGATGCCAAAACTAGCAACAAATGATTAGATAACCAAATTCCAATTATCAATAAGACCAGTGCGTATTTCACCCTAGGCAATGGAGTCAATCCAATCCTCAAACCTATGTACAACCTTAGAGACAATTTTGCATTTCAAAGCAAATTGGAGAGATTTGATTCAGAAGATAATTTTCAAAATATTGAAACACGCATCAGATTCTGAAGACAAGTCATAAAAACTCATCACTTCGATTTGCATTCAAATGTATGTGAACTATTGCAGACAATTAATTGAGTTTAACTCCTCAAATGACAACCCAATTGACTTTGGCCACAAATCAAAAGGATTCTTAACCATGCAAAATGAGCAGACCAATTAATAAATCAAAATGCAATAAGATCACACAACATTTTAAACGATCACACTAAAGAAATCAAAATTGATTTATCCAAGGGACTAGTTGAGGGAATTGAAAACCAATGCACAGATGGAAAACAAAAACAACTTATCTTTTATTGATATTGAAAGATTGGTACACCGGAATCCATGTTGTAGCTGTTGAACAATCTTATCTCTAAAATTTGAAATTCTGGTAAATCTTGTCTCTCCATGATTGTCACAATTGAATGATATAAATATAAACCCCAATGGTTCCCTGTGAAAGGACATGCCCTTTCATAGGACCTAATCCCAGCAACTAACCTAAAAATTTACATTTTAAACCATATAATAGGCTCTTAGGGAAACATATTTCCCATGCAACAAACTAAATCTCTTACAATCTTTAGGTATGTGCATAATAATCCAATGTTTAACTCCTGCACATAAACACCCAACATGAGATAGTCATAAAACCTAAAATAAAAAATCATCATATTCATAATGTATTAGGTTTTTATAAAGACAACTATCATTCATTTATTAATTAATAATAAACTCATGCCATAATCTATAAATGTATTTTGATAAATAAAGTGTAGCATAAAAATTAAACATTAGTCATAAGTTGCCCATATTAATTATCAAAACATAGGAAATTTTATTAATAAGACAATACTTAAAACATTTATAAAATATGACCTTGTGTTTAGAATTTTACTTTTATGTTCAAAATAAGACATAATGCATTTATATTAAAATATATTCATCTCACAAACATAATGCAATAGAAATATTTTAAAAACATTAGGGTAGAGAGTTTTATAATTCATCCTTAAAAGAGGGCATTTACCCTAAATTTATAATAATATTTAAATAACTTCACATAGGGCAAGTACATTATTTTTACAAAATAGCCACCCCAATATTACAAAATATTTCTAATGTAAAATAATGCTACAACCAATATATATATAAATACAAGTAGTTTTGGAAATCTAAAATAATCTCACCTTCTAAATAAAAATTCTAAAATGTACATATTAATAACTTACTTAATTTACAAAATGAAAAGTTAAAATCAAATTAAAGAAAGGAAAAATCATTAGCACCCGCTTTTCCCTAAAATCAACATAAAAGGAAAAGGTGAAAAAGTTACACTTAGGGATTTGGAACTAAAAAGTAAATATCAATTAATCATTATACAAACTCTAAATATATATGAAAAATCAACTTTCATTATACACAACTAAAATTTGATAATAATCTAATAACACTAAAATCTTTTCATCTTAAAAAAAATTAAATATAACCAAGGTGAAAATATTTAATCACATGTAAGGATATTAAAATTAGAAAGTGATATGAAATTACATCAAAACCCTAAACAAATTAATATGTACCAAATAATACACTTACTTCAACATATATTTTAAAATTTTAGCGTAAAACACAAATTAGGAATAAAAATAAATATTAGTAATTCAACATACAAAATTTTCTATCTAATAAACCATATTTATTTTAATAATTTATTTCAAAAAGAGATAATGCTTCTTTAACTTATATATTTATTTACATACTCATTCTTGAAGAATAATGTAGAGCAATTGGTTAAGGGGTAAGAGTCGGGTAGTTAGGTAGGAAAAGGAATGGGTCGAGAGGTTGAGTGCTCAACTCCCTCTCCCTATTCTTTTTCACAAAATCAAAAAAATAAATAAATATATAGACAAAGTAATAATCACATTATTTAATTTAAAAAGTAATTAAGGAAGAGGTAACTCCCTGTGAAAAAGGTTGTCTTAACTTCTCACCTGCACATGAAAACAAAAATAAATAAATGTCCTCTCCTAACCCTCTTGAAGAAAACAAATAGACTAATTGGTTAGGGGGTAGGAGGGTAGATAGGTAGAAAAAAGGTCGGCTTGAGAGGTTGAGTGTTCAACTCCCTCTCACCGCCTTTTGTTCAACCTATTTTATTTTATAATAATTATTGATTTTCAAAATTAAATATGCATTTATGGAATTAGAAGAAAACAATTAACAACCTACTAAATGAAAATACATTTGCTCTTTTATCATTTTAATTTATTATCATAGGAAATTATATAAAACTGAAAATCAAGATCATACTTCGTTGGCAATTTGTATATATTTGGGCCTAAATTTTCAAGTGCCAACAAAACCTTTCAAGGTCCAAGAAGACAAAACTCACTTTCTTGTAAGTACAATATTAGGTCTATATGACCTGCAAACTTTCCAATTAGTGTATTCTACAAATTATAAAGGGAACAATATAGTTAAGTTTCAATCACATTAACATAGGTACCTTCTACCATTTTGATAATAGCCAATCCACCTCTTTGGATTGAGGAATTATTAGCAAAAATATTTTTCTAGAACCCCACAGAATCAACCTTCTAAGAAGAAATAAAATGAGAGGACCCACTTACATTCACAAAATCAACCTTGGAGGGTTCAGGAATATCAAAATCTTGGCCAACCATATCTCTAAAAAGTACTATGTTGATCTCGCTACAGGTGCAAAGAGAATCCTAAATGCAATCCCTACGAGAAAAAATGTCATCTTTGAGCTTTCCAATAAAAGTAGACTCTAGAAATGTCCAACTAGAACAAAGCTTCAAATGAACCCAAGTGTTCCTCTTTCCACTTGTAGAGCCCATTTTAGAAATAATATCTAGTCTCGACACTTAGAAGTCCTTGAGGATAAGAAGTTATTCAACATGTTTTTTTTTCATTTCTTGTAGGAATTAATGACATTGCATAAGAAATGGAAAATAAAATTGAAGTAGATTTTCCATCTTTCATCGAGCCTAAGTTTCTCTATCTATTGAATTTACTATAGGCATGTTTGATATGTTACATACATTATATTCTTAATTTATAATTAGAAATACAAAAGAATCTAAATGTTGGGACAAATGTAATGATAAAAAATACAACCTCAATCCAATTTCAGAATTATTTATGTTCCATGTTCTAATAAATATTTTAATACAATTTTATGGCTATAAAAAAGTATTGTTATGCAACAACTAGTCCATGAACTCACCATATTTTAAACCTAGTGACAAATTAAAGGTGAATTCTTTTATAATAATTTATTCATATGATACATGGGTTTTTAGAACAGTGTGTAATTGAGTAATCAATATAACTTCATAGTAATGTATGAATAACTAACAATGTAATACTAGTTTATATTTACATTAACATTTCTCCCCTTATCCCATGTTCCCATATTTTTGTTTTTGATGTTATTTTGTTGTCCCCTTGTTGGGTCATTGATGGTTTCTTTTTCAAAGATTTTCTGCTATTCAAGGATTTCAAATTCCTTCAAAATTTGTTTTCCTTTACTAAAAAATATTCCTCCCCTTATTATATTGATCCTTAAATTATCAAAGATCAAATTCCCCTTTCTATAGGGATCCCCCCTTGAATACACAAATGAATATATATTTTCAAATAATATTTCCTTGAATAATCAAATCTTGAATCAAGTGGAACCTCTTAAAGTTTCCTCGTGGACCTCATAGAGGCATAGCACCAAGATAAATCATTGACATCACACTCCTAAAATCTCAAATCACAAACAAAAAATTGTTACAGGCAAAAATCATCCAAATTATCTCTTGACACTCAAAAGGGTGATAAATTTTAGTTAGTCTTGTAAACCTTTTGGACAACCATCAATACTTCAACTCTTCATTAAACCTCAAACCTATCTCTAAATATTAACCTTCACACTACATGTAATCTTAAAATATGTCAACAAAAAAGAAGACAAAAATAAATCATGATAGGAAATACAAAATTTCTTCTCATACAAACATTATCTTGAAGCAAGTAGCTAATTTGAGATGATAGAAATCCTCCATCCTCTACTTCCTACAACCTCTGAAAAGAAATTTCTATACTTTATCTTCCAAATATAACACTAGAGGATGTAATACAACCCACAAGAGCGAAATTGAAAATATTCAAAACATACTTTTGAATAAATTATTTTGGAAGATCATCATAGCAAACCTTAATGATGTTAAATTTGGTCCCCATGAAAAATATTCTCACTTACAATTTACAATAATAAATCCCTCCTTCAAAGCACACTCTTCACATAAAATTAGTAGTAGTATCAATTGATAATGTATTGAAATATCACTAATACACACTTATTTTAGTTGGATAGCTTCCAAAAGTCTTCTACTCATAAATATTTTTAAAAACATAAATAAATATTTTCTAATAAATCTCTTAATTTTTAAAATGTTTTAATAAAATTAACCAATTTTACCATTTGATATAAAACATCCCTAACCATACAAATTCAAACCGTTGAAAATTATTAAAATTAAAATATATTTTTTAATGAAAAAGTATTTTTTTATATGACAGAAAAAAATGGTTGATTCCTTCTAATCCTCTTATCACCACACACAATCTTCATAACCACTTGAAATATTTCTGAGCACCAAAAGATTGATAAAATTTTAATTATAACTAACTTTCAAAATTGTCAATCTTTTCCACACTCAAGAAAACCGGTTTATCTAAGCCTACTGCCTTGATTCTTTATTATTCAAAATATTATAATCAGTAATCATCGGTTGCATTCCTAACATCATGCATGAGCGAAATTATCCGTTGTGCATACGATATACATGACTACTTTATTCCTTACAAAAATGTACTCTAAATTTAATGGACGCAGCTATGCTCCCGATAAAATGCACCTCTGTATAGAAAAATAGCTTAACCATTGCATACATACCATCTCGAAAGTGGGATCCACGCCAGCAATTAAAGAAACAGATATTGACGGAAACCGTTTGTCAAATGGAACACTGCGTTGGGCTTTGGGTTTGATGTACGCTAAACAGACTGAAATATTTTTAAAAAAACTCTTTTTTCGACCCACTTACCAGCAGTCATTTCAATAGCAATTATTTTTGAACTTGTATCTTTGATTGTTTTAACTTTTAACTTTGATTGTTTTATTTTATTGTAGTATGAGGAGTGTTATTATTTTTTCTATAATATTTTTAATAATTTTATAAATCATTAAAACTTTTGAAGATAATTTGTAATATTTTTTATATTGAGAAATATATAAATATTTATAATGTATTATATATATATATAATAATATTAATATTATATATAAAATATATTATATTATAGCACAATATTTAATGTTTTTTTAATTCCTTTGTTTAATTGTTCTTTTTAAAATTAGGATTTTGATATTGCATAAATAAAGTAATTTTCAATATAATATTGAATGAGAAAAAGTAAACAATATGAATAAAATTAAAATAATTACTATGCAGTAAATTAATAATAAAAAATAAAATAATTTTTCGAGTAAAATGACATAATTCTTAAACAAATAAAATAACTTTAATTAGAAACATAGTTATGTGTTATATTAATAATAATAAACTAGTTTTCAAAATATAGCTTTAGCACACAATTTATTTCAAAATGATCCACATAGAAGCTAACACTAAAAAGAAAAATTTTAAAAGATTTTTTTTATTTCTTTGAAAATGCAATTTCTTCACAACAATGACATTGACATGCTTCATATATTCTACAATGAGTTAAAATGTAAATTTTGTAGAGATAAAAATTATGATTTATAAATTCTAAATAATTTAAATTAATAAAATTTAAAATAATTAAAATTAATATGTAATGCCTTGCCAATAACATAAATTAACTAATCAAGTGCAACAAGTGCCACATAGTGGCTAGTACTTGCCGAAATTAATTATAATTTTAACTATAAATAAATCTAAATCTAATTTTATTAAATATTAATTAAATTTAAGATTATAATGTAATTGATCAGAATCTTTATATTTGAATGATAATAATTAAAATCTTAAAAATAATATTCTAATAGTCTTTAATAGTTTTATAATTAATTTTAAATAATTAATTTTAATTCATATGTAAATGTAATTCTAATATTAATACATTTATTATAATTAGTAAATGTATTTTAATTAATTATAAAATTATATTATAATAATTATATTAGTTTATATAATTATAGATGTAGCAAAAAGTAATTTTATTTTTAATTATAATTATTTTAATAATATAAATTATAAATAATTTAATTTAATTTTTATGTTAAATTAAATTATTTTGTAAAGTATAACAATAAGCTTAATTTTATTTGTAATAGAATTTTATGGCTAAAAAGGTAAAAATAAAACTGTTTTGATTTCACATTCCTAAATTCTTGTGTATAAGACGTCATTTCATTTAGCCAATCAAAATATAGAGAAATAATATTTGTAAATTATAAACTTAAAAATATTGCATTTAAACTTTAAAAAATCTAAATTTATGATAAAATACAAAATATAATAAATTCTAATTGGGAGAAAGAGTTTCATTTAATTAGTAGTATAAGCAAGATAACAAGGACAATGATCATTTCATGATTGTACAAAAGTCAAAGTCTTCACACAGGCACACGTTGCTTGAGTAAACAAGGAGAGATCATTTATAAGAGAAATATACTTTCAAGTAAGAAATATGCCCTAATAAATAGGATATAATCTACACAAACTTAGTTCATATGTTAAATTATGAAGTTCTATGTTAAACCACGTGTCCTATTTTCCAACCTACATTAACTTAGTCCATGGTTGGTAATAAGATGTTTCTTTTTCTCTCATTTGGTTCTATCTCAAATTAAAGGTTGGATATCACAAACTGAACCTCTTTATGTAAAAGACGCATGTGCACTTCAACGTGATTTGACTATAAATATGGAGTTCTTGGTTGAACTACACATCATGTCTTACAACCTAAACAAAGTTACTTCACGGTGGGTAAGATGTAATTCTCCTTCTCATTTGTTGTTATCTCAAATTAAAGGCTGGGTGTCACAAACTTCCTTTATAGGTAAAATATATATATACACCTTGATAAGATTTGATTGTAAATATGAAGTTTTAGGTTGAACTACACATCGTATTTTGCAACCAATACTAACATAGTTAAATAGTATTCTTAGAGTTTGTATAATATCTTTGTTTTCAAATTTACAATAAAGGCACAATGTTTAATTCAACCTGGAAATTCAGATTTATAATAAAATCCTATCACAATCCTATAAAAATATAAATTGAGAACAATTTGGGGTGTGCAAGTCTTTGTGTATAGTTAAAAATTAGATACCCCCATTTGCAATGCAGGTCACACTTTTACAACCACTTTAGTGTCCATTCCCATAGTATTTTTGTAGGTCTATTTCAACCCTTACATCATCCATTCCCTCTTAGCATACTCAGAGTCCTCTATTAGTGGCTATCTTTCTACATTGCCTTTGCATTAACCACATACTACCTTTTTCATCTGACACTTTTGAGCATAATTTTATTGGACATTGTAGGCAAGTGATGTTTTGGGAGCACTATGGATCACTTAAGGGTTTTCATTTATGGCAACACTTATGCTGGAGTGATCGCTTGAAGTGAGTGTAGGTACTGGAGACACAGTCATGAAAATAACTAAGTACAAAATCAGAATAACAATATTCTACAGTACAGTTTTGGTCAGCGAAGATAGCATATGATATATTATGGCTTGCAAACTTTGAGGAAGACATTTTGGGACATATAGGACCTTCAGTTAAGGTCGCACATTTTTTGGTGCTGCTATCACTAATATATAGTGTTGTGAAGTTATGCGAAGATAAAGAAATAGTGAAATAGGGCATATGAATAGTCGCAATGATTGAGGGAAGATTAGATGGAATGGTAACATGCTAAGTTAGACGAAAGTTGTATATTGTTGATACTTTGGTAATACAAGATCACCGACTCTACATTTATCATTTGTATAAGTAATTGTTATGTTTTGTATTGTATTTGAGAGATGATTGGATGGCAGAATTGATATAAGTATAGAGTGTTTTGTTGAAGCGATAAGTGTGAAACTATGTGATGGAAATGGATGTGAATTTGGTATATTAGTAAAGGAAGATAACATATGTTAGATCTATGATTGACAGAGCTATAACTGGAACTATCAAAGCATAGAAGATGCTTGTATTATTCACTACTTGAAGAACACTTTTGTGATAGAGTTGTAAGCTCACCACTCCTTTAACAAGGTTTTTGTATACCCCTAACATGGTTTTGTATTCATCTAACAAGGAAATGTACTATGTAATACTCAACTCCTAACATGGCTAGATCTCCTAACAAGGATTCAATATTTTAGTACATAGTTGTGGGTTTCACCCCCACCGGGGTTTTCCCTTGGCCAGGGTTTCCTCAAAAACAAATAATGGTGTTATGAGTTATGTGTAATGTGTTTATGTTCTTTTCATTTCAGCATTGATATGGTTTATTTGCAATTGGTTGAAGTTTAATTTAAAGTGTTGTAATACTGATTCACTCCCCCTCCCAGTATTACTTAATCCTAACAATTGGTATCAAAGCTATTGGCCCTTGGAGAAAAATCCTAACAGATTAAGGGAGATCATAATGGATTCAGAAAGTTTGCAAGAGAACTTTGAAACAACACTTGATGACCTGGACAAAGAAAAGGATGAGAATGGAAAATTGAAATTCAAATTGACAAGAGGAGAAGGTTTTGTCAAGAAACTAAAGGAACAACTTGAAATTTAAAAGAGTCAGAGACAACACCTTATGGATAAGATCAAAGAGGATTTAGACAATGATACATTAGACCAAGTAAAGAAGTTGGAGCAAGAAAAAGAGAAAATCAATCTTCTGATGATTAAAAAAATTTAACATGAAAAGGATGCAAGATACAAAGTTGAAGAGACACTAAAAGAAGAAAATGTGCAGATAGGACAAATGAAGACTTAACTTGATCACTCCAAGGGTAAATGTCAAGAATTGGAGAAGTAAAATCAGATCATAAAAGGTGAACACACTCAATCCAAATTGCACATTGAGAAGCTACACATGAGCAGTGATAAAATTGATGAACAAAGAGAGAGACAGAAACCTAAAGGAGACATGACTGGAATCAGATACAATGAAGGAGAATGTTCTAAGTGTTATACACTAAATTTGCACCTCTGATCTCAAGCTCTTGTAGTCTTGATAATCTAGTATAACATGGGGATCATCTCAAGGTTGTGGGACCTTTTTCTAACTGAGATGAGACCTCCAGATTCTAGGCTGGTTCCTCTTGGATAGTTACCTTAGCTTTCTTTTAGACAGGAAAGTAAACTTTGAGGGGAAAGGGTTAGAAGGAGTACATGGAAAGGGAAATAACTGAAAGCAAACTACCTACTAGGTGATGCACCGAAACTAGGGTTTGGATCTCAGTATAGAGGGATGAAACCAATGAAGGAATCAGATCTAATAAGTTACAACTCACTAGATAGGCTTGCATAAGTATTTCATAGGAGGGTTTGAACAAAGGCTCAACCTATGACCTGCAAACAAACATCATTTTCTGAAACTAGGTGTAAGAATGAGACAATGCTGCTAGGGGCTATAGTATACCCACAAAACACCTAAATTAGATTAGACCGAGTAACACACAAAATCAAAAAAAGTGAGAGGGACTAGGAACCCCAATTTCCATTGAAAACATGCATAAACTTCAATCCAATAAGAGACAAGCCAAACAAGGAAGCACGGGAAAATGAAGGATTGTCACAAACTGCGTCTGTAATATTTGTATTATCAATGAAAATTTAACAATTGCAGAAAGCCAAAAGGGAAGGAAAAATGACACAAATTGCTCTCTGAAAAAGAAACCTTCATTTTTACAATTACTGGATTCTGAGCACTACAGGCTCCAAAAAATGTTATATACAAACTCAACTACAGGCAGGCAGGAGTCAAAAGTTAACCAGGGTACATATTTTCCAATTTAATAACCAACCCTAGCAGTCAAATCTAATTATAAATGAATCTTTATAAATATCTCAACAGATCAGACATATCTCCCCTTGCGTGCCCATCTCTATACTGAATCTACCTGCAGATCAACAACCTTGACCTGACAACCCCCTCAGCCATGAATGCTCAAATCAGATTTCAGATCCTCGAAAGGACCCAAAAATGGCAGTCTAAATCTTCTACAAATTCTCCCAACTGCAACTACCTCCAAAAATCATAAATCCTCAGCTACCCGCACTCACAACATCTCCAGAAGAAAGCCCATGAAAAATATGCTGCTTTGAAATAACACTTGTCACATGATCGCATGAGCTAAAAAGCTTTTATGTGATCATGCGACAAGCTCTTTAGAAACTGCCACCACTTTTCCACATAAGACACCTGGACCCGCAAGACATCACACCTATCAAACTTTGCCACATGGCCCAACAGGAGCTGACCACCTCGGCTAGACCCATGACCACACCACAGGAAATGCCCCAGAAGCATCAGGAGGATCTAGAGGCAGTCGCATGATCGCATGGGATTGAAAGATCCCATGTGAACATGCACCCATCGTAGATCTTGAATCTATGAGGGCCCATGTTATACCTCTGACCCACAACAACCTTTGCTGACTGCTAGCCAGCCATTGAGAAGTGGACATGTCACCTCCCATGGACCCACCATAGGAAATGCCCCTGCTAACCGCTAGAGGCTTTTTGCATGGTCGCATGCGGTTAGGAAGCCACATGTGATCATGCGATAAGCATGAAACCGCAAGCTTTGTCACTACCTTGCCTCAAGACTGCTGACCGGCTATAAACCCCCATAACCACTGATGGTTAGTCGCATGGGCACATGGGATCGAAAGATCCCATGCGATCATGAAACCAATAGGAAGATGCTACCCGATGACTGCCTATGGCACCACTGAAACGGTTGACGGTTTGTCGCATGGTTGCATGGGCTCAAAAGAGCCCATGCGATCATGCGACCAACTGTAAGATGTTAGCCACTGACCGCCATCTCAAAGTTGACTACCGATCTTTGCTGATACTGCATCAACGATTGTCGTATGATCTCATGGGATCAGAAGATCCCATGTGATCATGCGACAGTTGTCAAATCTTCACTGCACTAGCACAACTTTGAGGAACTGGGACCCACCTGGTCAGAGTTGCGCACTTAGGGTCAAAAACACAGAGGGTTTTCAAACCGAAGGTCAAAAACACAGAGAGTTTTTGACACTAAACAGTTAAGAAAAATGTCGATGCTGAAGAAGTGCGAAGCACAGAAGGCCGAAAACAACTGAGGCTTTCACTTGAAGGTCAAAAAAATCCTGGGCTTTTAGAGTGAAGGTCGAAAACACACTGAGTTTTTGACACTTGAGCACTTCTTTGGAAAATAGGACCGTGGCCAAAAATGAATGATAGGGAATTTTTGGGTAACATTTTGCTGACCTCTGCGGGATGTCAGCCTGCTAGACATTTAGACCAGTGGCCTTTGAAGCAATCCATTGGGCATGGGGTGACTACTAAGCACAAAAAATTTCTGATAGTGAGAGGGACAAAAAACTATGCTCGAGCACTTCTTAGAAAATAGGAAAACTAAGCTAGAAAGCTGGGAGAAAGTAGGAAAACTAACCTACCCTAAACTAACCAATGTAGGGACCTGGTCCAAAACCATTCACTAGTTGTGAAAAGTAGCTACCCTTCCTCATCAAGGTATTTTGCATTGGACTCATGAGGATAGGTACAAAGATAAGAGGCATACAAAGATTTGGCAAATGAGGATGCACTACCTCTACAAAAACAAGATCAAGTTCACTCACCTTAAATGGATCATATGGAGGTGTCTCAATGAACTCCTTCTGGGCCAAGTATCTAATGGAGCAGCCTCTTGAAAGTCTGAAGGCAGGACTTTCTTTGATTGCTTCTTCTTTATCTTCATGGTTACCTTCCATCATGGACAGCCATGTCAACTCATTGTCCATGGACAGGGGACTATCATCCTCTTCCTTTAAACCAACCAAGAGGTCATCAAAGCTGTCAATGTATTGAAGATTTGAAACTGATTCCAAATCTTGCTCATGCAGTAGCTCCTTGTGAAAAGGGCAATCCAAGACCAGGCCCTCTTCAATAGGCATATGACATTGAAGATCCCCAGGAATGAATGGCTCTTTACAATCAGGCTCCACACACAAGTCTCCTATGATGCTTCCCAAATAATCCTTGTCAAGGCTCTGGTTATCTTCTGTACATTGGGAAGCCTCTTCCTCAAAGATGAGATCAAGCTCATGAATCAGCATATCCTCAGGATCAATCTCTTCTAGCTATTGCAACTTTACAGAGGTGGCTATGATCACATCTTTCTCATCCTTCTCAACAAAACTAGGTAGCTCATCCAACAAGGATAAGGCATCCTCTTTTATAGCAACCTCCTGTTGATGGTGAACCTTTTGTTCTGATTGACCTTCAGCCATAGGTAATGGAATGGTCTCTTCTTCATCATCAACAAAGAGGGGGAGCTCATCAAGAAAATCAACCAAGAGCTCAGGCTAAGCATCAACCTCCACTTCCCCATCTTGCTGCTCCAATTCACCAAAGTCATCACTCTACACTGACACCTCAGATGTCCTCTCCTCCTGATCACATGAAAGCTCATTTTCTACCAGTCCTTGCTCAGACACTAGACTAGTGTCCTTGAAAAGGCTTGGCATCTGACAACCATGAGAGGGGCCTCTTGGGATAAAATCTTTTGTTGAACAGGCTGCTTTTGTAGAGTGGTGGACTGAATCTTAAGTGAAGGCTCTTGAAAATAATTTTTTGCCTTAAAACTTGGGATGTGAAACTTAGGGGGCTCGGAGGGAGATGCAGGAGGCATAGCTTCTTTAAATCTTGGAAAAGGACGCTTAGCAGACTCCTCATGTGTAGGCTCTTCAGGCAAATGGGCCCTCTAGCTTGAAATTTTAGGCCAAGGAGCCTCTTGTTGAGAAATCAGTGATCTCAACCTTGCTGTCTCAATGTTAGCTCGACGTCTAATCTCCTCTTAAAACTACCTTACTTATTGCTCATTAACAAGAGTCTCTGCCGATTGGTAAGGAATGAACCCTTGCTCATATTTTTGAGCCTCCATCTCCTGGTAGGGAGCTGACTCCTCTTCGTAATAACCTTGAGCCTCCTGCTCTCTCTGCTCCCTGAGCTTAGACACTTGCTTAACTAAATCAAGCAATAGACTCTTTGCCTCCTGCATCTTCTTGAAGTCTAAGCTCAGAGTCTACATCTATTGTTGAATAGACTGAGAAGGGGAGGGTGGGTGGTAAGCATGATGGGGAAGCTGGCTTTGCATTTGTTTTTGTGCCTCTTGTGCCCATGATCCATCCTGCCTGAGAGCCCGCTCATAACTTTGCAAAATGGAAAACTCATTTAGGGCATATTGGATATATTGATACCCTTGAGAAGTATAATAGCTTGGGGTAAAAGGAGGCTTTGGGTGGCTTTGGTAAGGCTGAAAACTAGCCGATTGAGCATTATTCTCACAATAGGATGGTGAGTAACCTGACTATCCTTAATAACTTGACATGTCTACTCATGTAATCAGCTGGAACTTGAATATGAAGATTAAAAACATACCAGCAGTTGACCTTTGAAACCAGTAGACCTTCTGGAGTCACCAGATATGTAGCAAAATGACCTCTTCTAGGTCTGTAATATGTTATCAACATATCAGAGATACCATATTCTTTTCAAGTAGACTTCTTTTGTGGTCCCACCGGGCATGCCAGAAATGTTATACACTGAATTTGTGCCTCTGATCTCAAGCTCTTATAGTCTTGATAATCCAGTATAACATGGGAATCATCTCAAGGTTGTGGGACCTTTTTCTAACTGAGATGAGACCTCCAGATTCTAGGCTGGTTCCTCTTGGATAGTCACCTTAGCTTGCTCTTAGACAGGAAAGTAAACTTTGAGGGGAAAGGGTTAGAAGGAGTACATGGAAAGGGAAATAACTGAAAGCAAACTACATACTAGGTGATGCACTGAAACTGGGGTTTGGATCTCAGTATAGAGGGATGAAACCAATGAAGGAACCAAGTCTAATAAGTTACAACTCATTAGATAGGCCTGCATAAGTATTTCATAAGAGGGTGTGAACAAAGGCTCAACCTATGACCTACAAACAAACATCTTTTTCTGCAACTAGGTGTAGGAATGAGACAAGGTTGCTAGGGGTTGTAGTATACCCACAAAAAACCTAAATCAGATCAGACTGAGTAACACACAAAATCACAAAAAGTGAGAGGGACTAGGAACCCCAATTTCCATTGAAAACATGCATAAACTTCAATCCAATAAGAGACAAGACAAACAAGGAAGCACAAGGACATGAAGGATTGTCACAAATTGCCTCTATAATATTTGTATTATCAATCAAAATTTAACAATTGCAGAAAGCCAAAAGGGCAAGAAAAATGCCACAAATTTCTCTTTGAGAAAGAAACCTTCTTTTTTACAATTGCTAGATTCTGAGCACTACAGGCTCCAAAAAATATTTTATACAAACTCAACTGCATGCAGGCAGGAGTCAAAAGTTAACTAGGGTACAGATTTTCCAATTTAATAACCAACCCTAGCAGTCAAATCTAATTATAAATGAATCTCTGTAAATATCTCAACAGATCAGACATATCTCCCCTTGCGTGCCCATCTCTGTACTGAATCTGCCTGCAGATCAACAACCTTGACCTGACAACCCCCTCAGCCATGAATGCTCAAATCCGATTTCAGATCTTCGAAAGGACCCAAAAATGGTAGTCTAAATCCTCTACAAATTCTAAAAACTGCAACTACCTCCAGAAATCATAAATCCTTAGCTAACCGCACTCGCAACATCTCCAGAAGAATGCCCATGAAAAATAGGCTGCTTTGAAATAACACTGGTCACATGATCACATGAGCTAAAAAGCTTTTATGCGATCATGTGACAAGCTCTTTAGAAAGTGCCACCTCTTTGCCACATAAGACACCTGGACCCACAAGATATCACACCTATCAAACTTTTCCACGTGGCCCAATAGGAGCCAACAACCTCAGCTGGTCCCACGACCACACCATAGGAAATGCCCCAGAAGCATCATGAGGATCTAATGGCAGTCACGTGATTGCATGGGATCGAAAGATCCCATGCAAACATGCGACCACCATAGATCTTGAATCTACGAGGGCCCATGTTATACCTCCGGCCCACAACAACCTTCATTGACCACCAACCAGCCACTGAGAAGCGGACATGTCACCTCCCACGGACTCACCATAGGAAATTCCCCTGTTGAATGCTAGAGGCTTGTCGCATGGTTGCATGCGGTTAGGAAGCCCGATGCGATCATGCGACAAGCATGAAACCACAAGCTTTGTCACTACCTTGCCTCAAGACTGCTGACTAGCTATAAACCCCCGTAACCACTGACGGTTAGTCGCTTGGGTGCATGGGATCGGAAGATCCCATGCAATCATGCGACCAACAGGAAGATGCTACCCGATGAGCACCTGTGGCACCACCGAAACTATTGACAGTTTGTCACATGGTCGCATGGGCTTGAAAGAGCCCATGTGATCATGCGACCAACCGTAAGATGTTGGCCACTGACCGCCATCTCGGAGTTGACCACCAATCTTTGTTGATACCATATCAATGGTTGTTGTATGATCTCATGGGATCGCAAGATCCCATGCGATCATGTGACAGTCATCGAATCTTCACTGCACTGGCATGACTTTGAGGAACCGGGACCCGCCTAGTCAGAGTTGCGCACTTAGGGTTGAAAACACAGAGGGTTTTCAAACCAGAGGTTGAAAACATAGAGAGTTTTCGACAATGAACACTTCAGAAAAATGTCGATGCTGAAGAAGTGCGAAGCACAGAAGGCTAAAAACAACTGAGGCTTTCGCTTGAAGGTCGAAAACATCCTGGACTTTCAAAGTGAAGGTCAAAAACACACTGAGTTTTCGACACTTGAGGACTTCTTTGGAAAATAGGACCATGGCCAAAAATGAATGATAGGGAATTTTTGGGTAACACTAAGACTAATGAAGAATCTCATGAAGGGAAGACTAAAGACAAACCTACTTTTGAAGAACCTAAAGATCAGATCAAACCTTTTAGAGGTAGATGCTTTGGATGCAACAAAGGTGGACACATGAAAAGAGATTGCAGAAGTAAAGGCCCTTTCAAAACCTTTACCAGTTATTGTTATAATTGTTATGCATATGGACATAATAAAGAAGAACATGTAGAAAACCTGATCAGTCAAGGATCAAACAAGATTACATCAGAGAGGATTCAATAGCCAAGATCACATGCTACAAATGCAATAACCTTGGGCATACTGCAAGGTATTGTACACTATAGGTTAATCAAAATAGAAGACCTCACCTCCCAAGGTTACCAATCCTACACCTTTGGGAATGGGAGAAATCTCTAAGACAATAGAAGAGAGTGAGAAAGCAAGCAAAGTTGAAAAGAAACCAAACTCTTCATTTATAGTGTGCCTATATCATTAGACACTTCACTTGATGAAAATGACCCATTTCAAGACAATCTGGACAGTCCAATGATAGTAGAAAAGGAAGGACAGAAAGATGAAGAACATATAGAATAAAAATAGGAAGAGAAAGAACAAGGGAAGGAGAAACAACAAAAGGATAAGCAAGAAGAAGAGACAGGAACAAAAAAAGAAGAAGAGGTAAGAACTAAACTTAAACAAGAACCAGATACCTCCTCCACCCTATTGTTGGCAAGTATGGCCAAGCCAGTGAGCACAAATGTGGAAAGCATGGATGAGGATGAACTCATGAGGTTATCCTTGATGGCATTTGCTATGATTAAATCTAAGATGTGCAAAACATTAAGCGCAAAGGTGTGCGGAAAAAAATCCATGTATTTTCACATTATGGGTCCTAGTTACGTTACTTTCAATGGATTTAAATGTTGATCATGTAAGATTTGATGAAAAATAAATCTATTAAGCCCAAGAAATCTGCATGCAAAAACCTGTCACAAGGAAGAAATATGTAGGAAACAAACAAGGGTTTTGCTCTGACAATATGAAAGTTTATTATCAACCAAAAGAATGAATGAAAATATAGAATGGATCAATCCTTATAGAAGGAGATCGAAAAACCTAAAGGGAAATCCTAATAGGTAAATAGGCATTTAATAATTAGATTTAATTATTAAATGACTAATGCAAGTGCATAAAGGGAAATCTTAAGAAGTAGTAAAGTTAATTTAATCAATGTAATTAAATTAATTCTTTACTCTGAATCAACACTCCTAGTAGCAACAACCAAATCAAGATCATGTAGGTCTCTAGTAACTACATCATGTGGTGATAACTGAACTATCTTACCAGAATCAAAATGGAAAATCTGATAGATAAACAAGAGGTTTGTAGAAATGGAAGGAACCAAAATAACATCCTATAAAGAGCCACCATCCAATGAAATAGTACCAGAACTTGTAACTAAAAGTTGTGCTGAGTCACCAACTACAATCTGTGTAGTAGCACTCTAAGCAAGTGAGGTAACCAAACTAGGTGTGTGTGTCATATGGTGCAAAGCACCTGAATCAATGATCCAAGTAGCATTGGAAGATAATGCTCATGCAGAGAGAGCATGGCCTTTCCCTATGGGAGTAGGTGAAGGCTATGGAGAATCAATACTATGTTGTTGCAAGTCTTCCTCTAGAGCCTCAAGACATTTCCAATACCTAGAAACTGGATGCCCTTCCTTGCCACAAAAACTGCAAGGTTCACCTGTGAACTTCTTAGTCTTGGAGGAAGACTCACCAAACTAGGAGTGGATTTCTCACTGCCAACTGAATCTATTTTGGGCTTCTACTTATGCTTATGTATCCCCTTAGAAGTCTGAGCAACCAAAGCTTGGTTCTTAGTTCTAGATAAAGAATCCAATTGTGTGAGCTTGGTCTGCTCTCTAGTCAACCCTAATAGGTAAATAGGCATTTAATAATTAGATTTAATTATTAAATGACTAATGCAAGTGCATAAAGGGAAATCTTAATAAAAAGTAAATTTAATTTAATCAATGTAATTAAATTAATTTTTTGCTCTAACAGATCATCTTTTCCAAGATTAATGGCTCATATTTTATTGCGCTTGCATGATTAAAGCTAAGGTGTGTGAAATGTTAAGTGCATAGGTACATTGTGGAAATCATTGTGTACTTTCTGCATAGGTTATATTATTCTTGTCTCTCTTTGATGCAAAAATGTTTTGTGTTTTCACACCTGCAAATTTTTTTACCAGTGACTAAGACACAGCTCGAGGACAAACTATTCAATGTCGAACTATATTTTTTGGCTTCTACATGCGAAAATAGAGTTTAACTCCATTATCATACTTATTGTTGACAATCATATGACACTCATTATCATGACATTTGAAACCCTAACCATCATGAATTAACTATGAAAGAAGGTTGTGATATTCGACCATTCATTGGAGATAACATGAAATGGGAAAAAATAAACACATGTTATCGACTATTAAGTAAGATTTACAATTTTAACAACACAACATGCATCTAACCTATTGTGAACAATGAAATTTTATCGACAATAAAAAATGAGTAATACTTTTCTAGTTTTTTGTATCTCTTTACACAATTGTTGGATATTTATGCCACCATTAGCCCACATGGATAACCGATCTAAGAAACCTTTATGCACTAAATGCTGTAGGTTTTCGACACAATTAGAGCACTATGTTTTCTACACTATGTTGACAGGTTGGTGAAAACACTCTGTTTTGGACACAATTAGTGCACTATGTTGACAGGTTGGTGAAAACACTATGTTTTTGACATAATTAGTGCACTATGTTTTCTGTACTATGTTGACAGGTTGGTGAAAACACTATGTTTTCGACACAATTAGTGCACTATGTTGACAGGTTGGTGAAAACACTGTGTTTTCAACACAATTAGTGTACTATGTTGACAGGTTGGTGAAAACACTATGTTTTCGACACAATTAGTGTAGTATATTTTCTGCACTATGTTGACAAGTTGGTGAAAACACTATGTTTTCGACAAAATTAGTGCACTATGTTTTCTGCAATATGTTGACAGGTTGGTGAAAACACTGTGTTGTCGACACAATTAGTGCACTATGTTGACAGGTTGGTGAAAACACTATGTTTTTGACACAATTAGTGCACTATGTTTTCTGCACTATGTTGACAGGTTGGTGAAAACATTAAGTTTTCGACACAATTAGTCCACTATGTTGACAGGTTGGTGAAAACACTATGTTTTCGACACTTTTCTTTGTTATTTGGTGTGAAAACATTGTGTGTTGTTTGTATTTCTCATTCCTATGGATGTGTAGGGTTGCAAAAAATGGAGTGTTTTTTGCACCATGCATATCTGTGATGATTTTGTGAAAAATGTGTGTCCATGCACTAATATAATGTATATAGGTGAATCACATCTTTTAATCTTGCAAAGTGTAATGAAATAAAAATATACTAATAAGAGGGTATAATATCTTACCAATTTGATGAAAGAGAGAATTTATATAAGGATACATGAACTGAGAAAAAAAAGAACATCTTTCGAGCTATGAACTAAGTTTGTGTAGGTTGCAAAACACATTTTGTAGTTCAACCCAAAACTTCATATCTAAAATATAATAATGTTGAGTGTGCATGCATATATTACCTAAAAAAGAGTTTTTTGATATCTAACCTTTAATTTGAGATAACATAAAATAAGAGGAAAAAACACATCTTCCCAACCATGATATAAGTTTGTGTAGGTTGAATAACATAATATGTTTATTTCAACCTACAAATTCATATTTACAGTGAAATATCATTGAGGTGCACACACCTACCTAAAGAGAAATGATTTGATATCCAACCATTAATTTGAGATAACATAAAATGATTAAAAATTACATCTCTCTCTCTCTCTCTCTCTGTCTCTCTCTCTCTCTCTCTAGCCTAAACCTTAAATCCACTCTCCCTCTCTTCATTTCCCTTATTTATTCCCTCCTCTCTCATTCCATCTCTCTTCCCCACCTTTGTCCCCACTCTCACTCTCTCCTTGTTTTCCTCAACATGAAAGACCTATATGGGGAAAATAAGAGGTCCCTTATATGGGGTGAGATATATGGAGGGGGAAAATAAGAGGTGGATGATGAGATATGGTTAGAAAGGTGGATATTTCATCCCAAAATATATAAATATAATGTAGATAGGTAAATCATATCTTTTAAAAGAGACACGTACACCACAAAAAAAAGTCCATTTTTGCATTTTTGTTGTTATAGGGCTATGATAGGGTCTTATTATAAATAATCCATTGCTAGCGGAATTAAAAATTGTATTTTGCAACTTATATGTAAAGTTAGTTCATGGTTTGTAAGATGTGGTTTTATGCTCATTTGATGTTATCTCAAATCCATAGTTGAATATCACAACCTTCTTATTTAGGTTACAAAGGAATGTGTACCCCCAAAAAATTGTATTACTCATCTTATGTTGTAACATTTTTAAACATACGCATGGGTATAACAAGAAAAAATAAAAGTTAGAATTAGAAAAATAAACATAAAATGAACAACCAATAGAAAAATAACATGAACAACTCAAGACGAATAGCTATGAGATAAATAATAGCATTATAGAAACACCTTGATACCACCAAGAGACATGACAAAAAATAGGCCTTCAAACCACCCAATCACTATTTTAGATAATCCAAAACATGTAACATTGATCTACTAAGCACCATCATCAGTGAAAACCCTTGTGTACCATGTGAAGTAAACCTACAAACCATGGTGTTTTTTGAATTATAGTATATTAAACATAGTGTTTTTTTGTACAATGTCAATTGGTGCTTAAAAATCCAATGACATCTATACCATATTGTGGATACATACAACCAACCCATTATTTCACACCACTATTTCTTCTTTAGGATATTCTTGGTAATTTATATTTAATTAAGTGATGAATTTTATATATTAACTAACTATATATGTAATATTGATTACATTAGGATTCCACACAATTTTTTTCATCCTATAAACCATGTCATCCTAGTATATAATAGAAAATAAGAAGTTATTGAATTAAGCATAGAGTTAAGTAAACATTAAGTCAATTTGCTAAGAATTTTTTTGAAGTTTGTGTAGGTTGGAAACCAAAATATCTATTTCTACCTAATACTCCATATATATAATCAAAACCTATCAAGATGCACATACCTCTTTTATATTAAGATGAAGGTTATGATTTCAAACCCTTAATATCAAACTTTCCAAAACCCTAACCTTAACCATAATACTAACCTTAATTAAAATCTTAACTATAAACATAATACTAAGAATGATGTGAACCCTTACCCTAACCATTATGTTAACCCTAAACCTTAGCCCTAATCCAAATATCATCCTAATAAAAACCCTAAATCTAATGTGTCCCTTATGACCCTTCATGACACCTTACCATACATCTTAGGGGTTGTAATGGGTCCTAAGACACATTACGGTATCTTAGGTTCCCTTATGACCTCTTAAAACCCCTTACCATACACTAATGTATGGTAAGGGGTCTTAACAGATCTTATGACATGTTAATGTATCTTAGGACCCCTTAAGACCCCATGAGACACCTTACCATACATAAGTGTCAAAAATACATTGATGACTATAGTTAGTACTATAGTTGGGGTTAGGGTTTTCATAAGGGTTATACATAGGGTTGATGATTAGGATTATGGATAGGGTAATGGTTAGTATTATCGTAATTAGGATTAGGATTAGGATTGCAATTAGCAATAGGATTCAAGATTTAGGACAAGATTGGTGTTAGGGTGTACATCATGATTAGTATTACCTTTAGAGTTATGATTTATGGTTTAGTATTAAAATAATGAATTAAGGGCTTAGGATTATAGTTAGAATTAGGGTTTTGGTTTACGATGATGGTTTAAGATTAGGATTAGGGTTAGGGTGATAGTTAAGATTAGTGTTTGGATAATGGTGCAATTTGGATAGACACTTTTTGCAACAGGAGAATATATCTGACCATAATTAATACCCTCAACTTGATAATAATCTTGTATAATTAGTTGTACATTATACTTCTCAATGCTTATATCTAAAACAATCATTTTAATGAGCACTCATTTGCAACCAATAGGATTTCCTCCTATATGCAATGTTGTAAGATCTCATGAATCCTTATTTTTTTTAAATATCATTTCTTCATCCACAACAATATTTCAATATTTTTCATCATTCATACTTAATGACTCATTTATAGATCTTGGCCCCTTAGGAATTATAGTAAAATAGACTTGGTTCTTCTTTATATCTTTCTCCAATTGCTTTCCATTAACCATGAAAATTATCATAGTGTACAATTTATCTCATCTAGAACCTCAATCAAAGGTAAAAATGTTTTCATTCTTCCATTCACCCAAAGAGTATATTGATTCAATCTACCATCATTTACAACATGTTTATCATACTGCCAAGGTCTACCCAAATAGAATATGACAACAATTCGTAGGCATAATATCACATAGAACTTCATCAAAGTAATTTCCAATCTTGAATTTCACAATACAGTGCTCACTTACCAATAATTTATGCTCATCCTTGATCCATGAAACATGATAGGGTTTAGGGTGTCTCAACCTCTTCAATTGAAACTTTGTAACTAGCTCCTCTGATGCAAAATTCGGTGAACTGCCACTGTCAAAAATTAATTTGCAATATTTTCATGTCATCTTACACTTGGTCTTGAAAAGACTTCTCCTCTCGACGGGTTCTTCATCAACTCTTTTATTACACAAATTTCTCCTTACCATCAAGTTTTCTCCAACCTCAGGTCCACTGGCGGAACCCTCAAGATCTGCTTGTACCATAGCATTTCTATGACTTTTCTCATTTCCATCAGAGTGTCTACACTCGAAGGATCTATACCCTTCCTTGCCACTTTTGAAATAATTACTACTAAAACCACCTCTAGAACAAGAATTACCTCTTCCTCAGTATGAACTAGTACTTCCTCAGTTAGAACTACCACCTTTCCACTTGGTCTTTCTTTTACCTTTAGTTTTCCACTCAGATTTGCCCTTATCTTGCACAGAATTATCTGATCTACCACCTTCACCATAGTATCTACCTCTGCCTCTTTGGAATCTACCACCTCTACCTCTATGTCTTTGTTCATGCTTATTTGTCAAGATCTCCTCAGCTTTTAAGGTATATTGATATGCTTCTTCCACACTATCCAATTTCACAAAAAATATTTCATCTTGAATTCCAGATCTCAATCCATTCAGGTACCTTGCAAATTTCTCAACCTCATCATCCACATGTCCAGATCTGATGTCCAATCTATAGAATTCCTCAGTGTATTCCTTCATAGTTATGTCCCTTTGTCTAAGGTTTTGCATCTTCCTCAACAAGCTAACTTGGTAATCAATAGGAAGGAACTTATTTTTCACCTTGTTCACCATTTTCAACTAGTAACTGATCTTTTCCTTTCCTCTTCTTTTTCTATTAGTTTTCAAATGCTCCCACCACGGTGAGGCATGACCTTTCAACCTAGTGAATGCAATTTTCTCCTTCCTATTATCAAGAGTGCTTTCAAACTCAAAGAACTTTTCCACATCAGAGATCCAATCCAGCACAACATTAGCATCCAACTTTCCATCATAAGGAATAAATTGAACAATAGACTTTAAATGTGCCCTAGTCAATACTCTCAACAATATTCCCTCATCTTGATCTTCCTTAGGCTCTAGATTAGGGTCTGGTGCCACTACTTCATCATCACTCATATCATCAAGTGCGCTCCTCTCCTATGGGTTATCTACACAACATCTAATCTTGATGCAATTTGTCTTAACATGTCCATTATGGCATTATCAACATTTCCTCTACCTCGAACCATCTTGACAAATGGGTTCCTACAAGATTGTAACCCTCTGTAAGTTATAGGTCAAATCCGCAGATCTGCCACCCTACAACCAAATCCAACTCATGGTTCTACATGATCTAATCTCCTCAAGGATGAACCTGATGATTTGATACCACCTAGTGCAAGGAGGGAAGTGAACAACTAGGACCAAGGAACACCTAACTATCCAACCACCTTGTAGAGTAAACACAACGGAAGTAAATAACACAAATAACAACACCAAGGAGAGAAGGAACAAAAACATTTTATTAATTCATCCAATTATCTACATACATGCTCGGCTATGAGGCCTTCTGGGTTACGATCAATAAGATCTAATCAAAATCCAGGTCAATGGCTTAGATTTTATCATGCTTGCATGATTAAATCTAAGATGCATGAAAAGTTAAGTGTCATTGGACGTATTGGAAAATATTATGTGTTTTCACCATTTGGGCGAAAATGGTGTGTATTTTTGCACTTGAGTTATTTTTACTGTAATTAAGACATAGCCTGAGGCAAGTGCACAGTGGAAAACATTGTCTATTCTCTGCATCGGGTGATATTATTCTTCTCTCTAATGCAAAAATGTTAAGTGCATAGGTACGTAGTGGAAATTGATGCATATTTTCTGCATTGGTGATGTTATTCTTGTCTCTCCCTGATGTGAAAATGTTGTGTGTTTTCACACTTGTGAGATTTTTTTACCAATGAATGAGACACGACTTGAGGAAAAACTATTCAATATCAAACTATATTTTTTGGCTTCTCCACATGAAAATAGTGTATGTAATTGACCTGGTGTAGAAAACACACAGTGTTACTGATAAGGTATTGAAAACACACAACATTTTCCAAGCCTATCAAAACTAGTGCAGAAAACACAGTACTACCATGTGTGTCAAAAAAATACTGAATTAAGCCCATGAAAAGTCTTTTAAATTAGGATTTTCTTAAATCTATCTGGCATGTGTTTGTTGTTGCCAGTGTTTTCCACATTGGCAAGACATGAGTGCATCATTGAGATATTCTTTTGATTCTGTCCAATGAAGAACTCTTGAAAAAGAGAAAATAATAAGGTAATTGAATTAAGCTTGGAGTTAAGTAGAAAGTAAGCCTATTCCACATGTTTTAACCATTATGGTAAATTCAATGTTTTTTTACCATTATGGTAAAATGTGACATGTTTTTTGTCAATTGCACCTTTCAAATAGGAGTTCAAAAAGCTAATTTGTTTCACTAATAGGTTTTGATAGATTTTTCACAAATATTTACTTAAGTGTATAATAGAAAATAAGGATTTTAATAAATTAAACTTGAACTTAGTAAATATGAAGCCAATTCAATGTGTTTTTACCATGATGGTAACTATTGACTATTTTATTGATCCATTATTTTTAAATATGTATTGAAAGATCTAATTTATTTCTTGTACTCACTATTTTGATATATTTTCCTCAAATATTTAGTCAAGTATATAATAGAAAATAATGAGTTATTGAATTAAGCTTAGAGTTAAGTAAACGGGTGGCTGCAAGAAGTTGAGTCCCACTTTTGGGCAAAAAGTGGAAGTGTTTTCCCCTTTTTTCAAATTTCCTGTCAATTGATGTCTAAATTTGAGACACTTAGAGATTGAATCTCAAAAAAATTTAGTAATAGAAAATGTAGTTCTCAGAGTCTACTTTTCAAATATGTAATTTATTCAAACACCCACATGGTATAAATTGCTTTTTAGTAGGAATGTTTAAAAACCATGTTTTCAAAATGCTTGTTTCAGGACCATACCATAGCCGTGTATGGACACCATGTTTTGACGTAAATAAATGAATTTTTGTAAATCCTTCTGGGGAAATATACCTAAGACACCAAATATTGGCCAGCATATTTTAACTTATTTTTTTATTGAATATATTTTTTTAAATTGATTTTTAATTGACTATAAAATACATTTTCAAAACCCCTGGTGTACAGACACCATAATTTGATGAGAATTTCATATTTTTTCAAAATTCTTTTTTTATCTTCAAAAGAATTGTATCTAGATTGGTCTCATATAATTTATTTTCCAAGAAATCTAAAAACAAAAAAGTTATTAACGTTTTAGTGAACCTCACTATTTTACATTTAGGTACCACTTTTAACCAATAAATAATGCAAAAATAGTAAAAATAATCACAACACTATGAAATTTACATTTTTGAAATCAAGAGAGTGAGAACTCTAATGGGTTTTTTTTTTCGTAAAATGATACGATCGGGAAGGCCCTCAAAAAATTATGGCAAGGCATAAATCTAGCATTCCAGTGCCTTAACCAAATTTTTGGAGGTCAAGGCATAGCCTTGGTTCTACCAAGCCTAAACCAAACTGAATTTGAAATGAAATTTGAGGCGGATGTGTGCTTCCCGCTCATGTCTTAAGAAATGGGCGCCCATTTTTTGAAAAAAAAAAATTAAAGTGTTAAAATGCATTATTAAATCTAAAAAAAAAATTAGAAATGGGCACCCGTTTTGAATTAAAAATTGGGCACCCATTTTTTGAATTTAGGATCGGGTGCCCGAACCTAAAACGAGTGCCCATTTTTTGAAAACGGGCGCTTGTTTCGAGCGACATCTCTCATTTCTAAAAGACTTTCGCGCAATTTTCCCCCAACTCCAAACTCTTACCCAAACATTAAGCCAATTTGCTAAGAAATTTTTTGAAGTTTGTGTAGGTTGGAAACCAAAATATCTATTTCAACCTAGTACTCCATATTTACAATCAAAACCTGTCGAGATCCACATACCTCTTTTATATTAAGATGAAGGTTATGATATCAACCCCTTAATATCAAACTTTCCAAAACCCTAACCTTAACCTTAATCAAAACCTTAAGTGTAACTATAATACTAACCATGATGTGAACCCTTAACCTAACCATTATGTTAACCCTAAACCTTAGCCCTAATCCAAATATCATCCTAATAAAAACCCTAAACCCTAAACCTAATGTGTCCCTTATGACTCCTCAGTACCCTTTAGGACACCTTACCATACATCTTAAGGGTTGTAAGGGATCTTAAGACACATTATGGTATCCTAGGACCCCTTATGACCTCTTACAACACCTTACCATACAGTAATGTATGGTAAGGGGTCTTAACATGTCTTATGACACATTAATGTATCCTAGGAACCCTTAAGACCTCTTAGGATGCCTTACCATACATTAGTGTCAAAAATATATGGATGATTATAGTCAGTACTATAATTGGGGTTAGTGTTTTCATAAAGGTTAGGGATAGGGTTTATGATTAGGGTTATGGATAGGGTAATAGTTTATATTATGATTAGTATTATGGTAATTAGGATTAGGATTACATTTAGCAAAAGGATTCAAGATTTAGGACAAGATTGGTGTTAGGGTTTACATCATGGTTAGTATTACCTTTAGAGTTATGATTTATGGTTTTGTATTTAAATAAGGGATTAAGGGCTTAGGATTATAGTTAGAATTAGGGTTTTGGTTTAGGATGATGGTTTAAGATTAAGATCAGGGTTAGGGTGAGAGTTAGGATTAGTGTTTGGATAATGGTGCAGTTTGGATAGACACTTTTGCAACAGGAGAATATATCTAACCATAATCAATACCCTCAATTTGAGAGTAGCCTTTTATAACTAGTTGTGCATTATACTTCTCAATACCTCTATCTCAAACAATCTTTTTATTGAGCACTCATTTGCAACCAATAAATTTTCCTCCTACTTGCAATGTTGTAAGATCTCATGAATCCTTATTTTTTAAAGCTATCATTTCTTCATCCATAACAATATTTCAATATTTTTCATCATTCATACTTAATGACTAGTACTAACACTATTATTAGAAGTAGTGAGAATACAAAGATCGACTAGAAATCATACCATATTAAAATAGCTCTAGCATGATGTCATATAATTTTCCTTGTAATTAATGTGAAATAATGACTAGTATTAACACTCAACTAAAAGAAATTTAGATTGTTAGACCTTACTAAGAGATTGATGATCAACAATTACAAATAATGGAAATTAAACTAGGGGAGATGATATCCTAAAATCCTTAAGTTTAGACCACTTTATCTTTGTAAGATATGCTCCCCATATATTCCTTTATTAGCTAAGGAGTCTTCTCTATTTCCCTCATGTTATATGTGATTTATACTTGTTTCTTCAAATTTATCTAAAGCCATTAAAACATATTCTAATTTAGAAAATAGTTTCCAGTTTGGGGTACTTCTTTTTCCTAAAGAATTTAGGATAATTTGAGTCACCTTCGATGACTAACCTTATAACACCCATGTCTAGACAAAGGATAAGACCTTTTATTAGGGCTTCAAGTTCTGCAACATCACTAGAGAACACTCCAAGGGGTTTAGTCAATTTTTCTAAACACGTATCTTTATCTGAATGAATAATGCATCCTAACCTAGCTGGGTTAGGGTTACCTCAAGAGGCCCCATCAAAGTTAAGCTTTGTCCAACCTGGTGGAGGAGAGGATTCATCATAGACATCTAGGGTCTAAAAAATCTATATCATCAATAAAATTTGTATATAGGCGAGGATTCATTTTGTATATGGAATAATTAGTGATGATTTTTAAGGGTAGAAAATATGTAACTCCTAACCTTTTTTGAATTAGCAATTTTAGTGAGGAACTATCAAAAAAAGAAGTTTCAAGACCTACAAACCCCCCCAATAACTCTCCAATTTGACATAGGATTTTACTATGTAGAAGCTCCATTGGGAAATTGTCAATTGAAACCCATTTTAATACTTAGTTTTTGGCAAAGGTTTCAAAATTAAAGTTAGGTTTCCATTAGAAATAATTTAAACATTACCCTCTATAAAAAATTGGTAATCCATGGACTAGGGCATCTTTAAGAGCTAAATCCTTGCAATTCAGATAAAGATAATTATCTATAAGGTTTGTAATACTTACCTAGTCACCAAGCGACGTGGATAGCCAGTCCATAATGGTATTCATGGAACAAATAGGGTCATTCCAAAATGTGAATAACTCGTGCTTGCAACAATGATGCCAATGGTCATTCGTGTAGTCATTATTGAGGATCGCAACAATTTCTTTTGATTGATCTGAGTGGCTTTCCAAAGCAATGCCAATAGATTGCAAATTTTTCGAAGACGCTTGTTGATGGTTCCTCCCAACCTGACTTAGACATTTAAAATTATTATTAAAAGAGACCTGATTTGGGTCTGATGGAATGAGAGTATCATTTTTGTCCATTTCCATTGACGATTGAGGTCTCAATCGCTGAGAGTGGGATTTAGAAAAACTAGAGTTATCGTGCAACTCCGTGAAATGCTTTTTCAAAATGGATGAAAATTTAGGTTTAAACCTTTTTTTTCTCACCTTCCTACTCAGATCCAACCCAACTTTGAGTCTATGTTAGATCGAATGATAGAAGGATTCATAACGAAATGAGATTCTGCGATTGCCCTGGATGAAGGGGATGACGCCGAGAAGAAGCTTCAGTAACACCACATCTCTCTATAGAAGTAGAGGGCTTCTCCGGTGAAACCCTCGCTAAAGAAATAAATCTATTCAAGCAGGGAAGAGGAATATTGACGGAGTTAGCAACCTGCCCATATTTGGTGGAAGCGAAAAAACCCAACTATTTCACATGCATAAAATTGTTGGAGAATTCAAGGAGCGCGGGATACAGTGATTTCACAGAGCATTTCTTACATTGTAAATTTTGAACTCCATTATCCAACATAAATTAATTTTCATTATTGCTTAAGTATTCTAATGATTTTGATAGGTTTTTGAAGTAGATGTTTAAGTAATATGATTATGATTTATATCTACTACCTAAATATTCTAGTGATTTCATAATATTTAAATAAAAATAATGATGAGTAAGATTGATATTTTGTATGTTTCTATTTTAAAATTAAGTCATGGGTAGATGAGTTTATTTGAATATGATAGATTAATACAATTATTTTTCTAAAATCTATTTTATTTTGTGTTTTGAGCAATAAATCAATTTGTTGATGTTTGTTTTTAATTAATTGATTATGTATTTGGTTGGATCACATCATTATGCACATCACTTATGCTAGATTGAGGTGATATCATCCTTCTACTTGCAATTTGCATCTCTTTTTCACATTTGATGCTTGTGTGTTTATATGTTGCAACATGTGACCCCACACACACTAGTGTGTTAATGTGGTGTTAATAAGTTATAATACAATAATTGAACATGAAAATTTTGTTTACCTGATTTTTAATATTTTTTGTTATTATTTTTTAGCATTAAATTTCACACCACATTATGTTGATGTCTTTAATACTTGATTCTACTAAACATGTTTATGTTTTTAAAGAGGCCCCTTCTAAAACATTTGAAAATGTCTCTAATTGTGTGTCTAAGGTTGTTTATTTTAAAATATCATTTGAGTTCATTTTTATCATCACATTAAATCTCCAAATAATGCCATCTCACATTAACATATTTATTCATACATATATTAATGTTAACAAAACAATCTCAATTGCAACAAGAAAAATTACATTAAGACGTCAACATCTAAAATTATGTATTCCTTTACTTCAATCTTGATGAATCAATCATATAGCTTAACCATCATCAAGGAAGTTTCATGCTTACCATTTTACATAGCAAACTCCTAAAGATGCCTCTTATCACAACCTTATTTTCTACAAACATGTATACATCCAAGTTAATCTTTTTAGGGCATCGATTAACAAACTTAACATTTGACAAAATCATGCCACCCAACCATATCATAGATGCAATCTTGTCTCTAGGTTCATAATCTTGTATTTCATTCATCTCAAGTCTTTAATTGTAAATTAAATTTAAATTTTTGATTTATATATTTTTGTCACTACACAACATTCAAAATTAACAATAATTACAAATATGCTCTAATCCATCTCAATAGTCAATTTTGTATGAAATTCACTCAACCTTTCATACTTGGTGTAGATAGCAAGCTCCTTAAGATGCTTCTTAGTATAACCTTTATTTTACATCATTGAATACATTCAAGTGAACCCTTTTTTAACATTTGTGTATACATGCACTTAAACCATACCATAGTCTCAAGATCCATAATCTCATATTTAAGTCATCTTATATCTTTGATCCCAAATCCAAGTGAAGCATTTTTAAGATATTGAATGACAAACTGTACATTTCACAAAAGAAATATACACATAAACCATATAATCTCCAGATTTATAATCTTATATTTCAGTCATCTCAAATATTTGAAATCTAATTTCAAATTTAATTTACAATTTTTTTGAACACCATAACATTCAAAATTAACAATAATCACAAATATACCCTATTCCATCTCAATGATCACTTCAAGATCAAATTTACCCAACTTTTCAATTTACATCAACCACAAAATTAAAACATTATAAAATTAAATGGAGAGTTGAACTCCTGAAATGACACATTAGATGGTGTAACATTTCCAAGCATTAGGTAGATGGCAAGCTATCTCCATTAAATTGATGAATTCACATGTTGCTTTTTCCTTAGCATGAGGATTGAAACCAACAGCAATGAAAAAAGTCAGCATCAATCAAGGGAAAAAAACATAGACAGATTTTTCTGTTGTAAAACAAGTTGGTCCCGAGTTTGATTTCATGTAGTGTCGAACAACCAAACAACCACTAGAAAAAATGATAAAACACAAATAACCTTTCATATAAAATATGCACTTTTAAACTTTTCCCACCAGATGCACAGTGATTACAGACATATTCGTGTTCAAATCTGGCGAGTTGCGTAAGAATGTTTCAAAGCTTGAAGGATGACTAACTAAGTAAACTCAATTACCAGTCTGATTAAAATACCAAGAATGCTACTCGTACTGAAAAATAAACATCATTCACAGAAAATCATCTTAAGCACACGAACCACTACCAAAACCATTCGAATAAATTTAATTCTGTAAAAGGAAATACAACAAAAATCATGAAAAGAGAGAATAAAACAATTAAGAAAAAATAGATATGTAAAACCCTGCAAATAAAAGCTCACCTGAGCATTCATCAGGGCACGCATGTGATAACTCCATTGAAAATAAACTGACAACGTGGGTTCCTTTTGCTCCCTATTCACAGCATCGCGCTGGGGGCAAAAATGATAAAACGTTAAAAATATCAATTTAAAAGAGAAAATGGGGTGAGAGAGGCTCGAAATATCGACCTCAGGATTACTCAATAAGCTACGAGGAGACAAATTTTACAGCCGAAATAGACGCAGAAAGAGCGGCCCTCGCAGCAGGAAAACTTACTGCAGCCCCTGTAAGCCTTTCGACTAGCAGCCCTTTCCTCTTCCAATTCACACATGATTCACTCATATGGGAAATCAAAATAGACCCAATTGGGATCAATGGCCGCCAAATGGTGAAGGCAACATTCTTCCCTGTTGCGGTGCTTGAAGAGGTGCTCCTTTCTGTAGGCGGCACAACGCAAAAACTCATCCCTATGGGCGACCCTCGGCTTCGAACCCTGGCCCTTGTAGTACCCCAGAAGCTCTGTCTTGCAGAGGGGCAGATTTTCTTTGTGGCGGAGGACCCAGATGCTGCGCTACATCTATAGTGTGGGAGAAGAACAAAGATTTCCTACACGGTGGCTCTGCGCTGCTCCTCCCTCCATGCCCGCTCTATGAGCTTCTCCATCAAATTTGCCCGCCAGTGCGTTTGAATCATATTCAAATGTGCTGAGAGGATTTTAAAATCAATATTATTCAAATTATTTTGAGCGGGTCAATTTTAAAAAAAATCTCTGACACATATGGAAGTACGTGAAAATGGCAAAAACGTCTGTCACTCTCCATCCTGGTTGATCTTTCATCTATCCTGCTGTCACATGAGATGAGGTATGGTATGGTGTATTTAGTGGAAGCATACATAGCATGCACATTTGATCGGGAGATTAGCCATGGCCAAATTTAATAGTGTTCTTTTCCACTGCTTCGTTTACCCCAAGCTTAGTGTTTCCTTTCTATAGAAGGGTTAAACAAATATAAATTAAGTCCATATGCATAACAATTATAACAATAACTGGTAAAGGGTTTGAAAGGGCCTTCACTTCTGCAATCTCTTTTCATGTGTCCAACTTTGTTGCATCCAAAGCATCTACCTCTAAAATGTTTGATCTGATCTTTAGGTTCTTCAAAAGTAGGTTTGTCTTTAGTCTTCACTTCATGAGATTCTTCATTAGTCTTAGAACATTCTCCTTCATTGTATCTGATTCCAATTATGTCTCCTTTAGGTTTCTGTCTCTCTCTTTGTTCATCAATTTTATCACTGCTCATGTGTAGCTTCTCAATGTGCAATTTGGATTGAGTGAGTTCACCTTTTATGATCTAATTTTACTTCTTCAATTCCTGACATTTACCCTTGGAGTGATCAAGTTCAGTCTTCATTTGTCCTATCTGCACATTTTCTTCTTTTAGTGTCTCTTCAACTTTGTATCTTGCATCCTTTTCATGTTAACTTTTTTTAATCATCAGAAGATTGATTTTCTCTTTTTCTTGCTCCAACTTCTTTACTTGGTTTAATGTATCATTGTCTGAATCCTCTTTGATCTTATCCATAAGGTGTTGTCTCTGACTCTTTTAAATTTCAAGTTGTTCCTTTAGTTTCTTGATGAAACCTTCTGCTCTTCTCAATTTGAATTTCAATTTTCCATTCTCATCTTTTTCTTTGTCCAGGTCATCAAGTGTTGTTTCAAAGTTCTCTTGCAAACTTTCTGAATCCATTATGATCTCCCTTAAGCTATTAGCATTTCTCTCCAAGGGCCAATAGCTCTAATACCAATTGTTAGGATTAAGTAATACTAAGAGGGGGAGTGAATCAGTATTACAACACTTTAAATTAAACTTCAACCAATTGCAAATAAACCATATCAATGCTGAAATGAAAAGAACATAAACACATTACACATAAATCATAACACTATTATTTGTTTTCAAGGAAACCCTGGCCAAGGGAAAACCCCGGTGGGGATGGAACCCACAACTATGTACTAAAATATTGAATCCCTGTTAGGAGATCTAGCCCTGTTAGGAGCTGAGTATTACATAGTACATTTCCTTGTTAAACGAATACAAAACCCTGTTTGGGGTATACAAAAACCTTGTTAAAGGAGTGGTGAGCTTACAACTCTTACAATCAAAACTCTGTCACAAAAGTGTTCTTCAAATAGTGAATAATACAAGCATCTTCTATGCTTTGATACTTCCAGTTATAGCTTTGTCAATCACAGATCTGCCATATGTTATCTTCCTTTACTAATATACCAAATTCGCATCCATTTCCATCACATAGTTTCACACTTATCGCTTCAACAAAACACTCTATACTTATATCAATTCTGACATCCAGTCATCTCTCAAATACAATACAAAATATAACAATTACTTATACAAATGATAAATGTAGAGTCGGTGATCTTGTATTACCAAAGTATCAGCAATATACAACTTTCATCTGACTTAGCATGTTACCATTCCATCTAATCTTCCCTCAATCATCACGACTGTTCATATGCCCTATTTCACTATTTTTTTTATCTTTTCATAACTTCACAACACTATATATTAGTGATATTAGGACCAAAAAATGTGTGACCTTAACTGAAGGTCCTATATATCCCAAAATGTATTCCTCTAAGTTCGCAAGCCATAATATATCATATGCTATCTTCGCTGACCAAACTGTACTGTAGAATATTGTTATTTTGACTTTGTACTTAGTTATTTTCATGACTGTGTCTCCAGTACCTATACTCACTTCAAGTGATCACTCCAGCATAAGTGTTTCCATAAATGACAACCCTTAAGTGATCCATAGTGCTCCCAAAACATCACTTGCCTACAATGTCCAATAAAATTATGCTCAAAAGTGTCAGATGAAAAAGGTAGTATGTAGTTAATGCAAAGGCAATGTAGAAAGATAGCCACTAATAGAGGACTCTGAGTATCCTAAGAGGGAACAGATGATGTAAGGGTTGAAATAGACCTACAAAAATACTATGGGAATGGACACTAAAGTGGTTGTAAAAGTGTGATCTGCATTGCAAATGGGGGTATCTAATTTTTAACTATACACAAAGACTTGCACACCCCAAATTGTTCTCAATTTATATTTTTATAGGATTGTGATAGGATTTTATTATAAATATGAATTTCCAGGTTGAATTAAACATTGTGCCTTTATTGTAAATTTGAAAACAAAGATATTATACAAACTCTAAGAATAATATTTAACTATGTTAGTATTGGTTGCAAAATACGATGTGTAGTTCAACCTAAAACTTCATATTTACAATCAAATCTTATCAAGGTGTATATATATATTTTACCTATAAAGGAAGTTTGTGACATCCAACCTTTAATTTGAGATAACAACAAATGAGAAGGAGAATTACATCTTATCCACCCTGAAGTAACTTTGTTTAGGTTGTAAGACATGATGTGTAGTTCAACCAAGAACTCCATATTTATAGTCAAATCACGTTGAAGTGCACATGCCTCTTTTACATAAAGAGGTTCAGTTTGTGATATCCAACCTTTAATTTGAGATAGAACCAAATGAGAGAAAAAGAAACATCTTATTACCAACCATGGACTAAGTTAATGTAGGTTGGAAAATACGACACGTGGTAAACATAGAACTTCATAATTTAACATATGAACTAAGTTTGTGGAGATTATATCCTATTTATTAGGGCATCTTTCTTACTTGAAAGTATATTTCTCTTATAAATGATCTCTCCTTGTTTACTCAAGTAACGTGTGCCTGTGTGAAGACTTTGACTTTTGTACAATCATGAAATGATCATTGTCCTTGTTATCTTGCTTATACTACTGATTAAATGAAACTCTTTCTCCCAATTAGAATTTATTATATTTTGTATTTTATCATAAATTTAGATTTTTTAAAGTTTAAATGCAATATTTTTAAGCTTATAATTTACAAAAATTATTTCTCTATATTTTAATTGGCTAAATGAAATGAGGTCTTATACACAAGAATTTAGGAATGTGAAATCAAAATAGTTTTATTTTTACCTTTTTAGCCATAAAATTCTATTACAAATAAAATTAAGCTTATTGTGATACTTTACAAAATAATTTAATTTAACATAAAAATTAAATAAAATTATTTATAATTTATAATTTATATTATTAAAATAATTATAATTAAAAATAAAATTACTTTTTACTACATCTATAATTATATAAACTAATATAATTTTTTTATTTTTTATTTTTTTGATCAGTAAAAGGCCGAAGCCCTATAATTTTTTTATTAATATAAAAAATTATTTTACATTGTGACCCCGCTCGCTGCAGGCACTGGTAGGAAAGAGCGGGGTTGAGAAAACCTCCAGCCTTGCCCAAGACCAGAGGTCCTATACTTATACAATAATTATATGGGCATACCCACAACTTAACAGTTGTCGAGATTTAATAAAATTACATCGATATCATGGGCATTCCCACACCTCTCAATTACTCAAGTTTTGATTATGGATACAAAATACAGTGGGCATACCCACTGCTCGATAGAAACGAGTAATGTTGTTACCTTTTTACATTGTAATTTTTAAGGTTACAATTTCAAGTCATATACAAGCATTTATTTTTATATGGATGACAGTCTTGAATTCTTTGGTGATGAAGATATTTGGGTGCCTGCTTGAAAGATATCTCCTGAAAAAACACAATAGACATCTTCCACGTCTCGAAGTCAAAGGTATCTATTATAATTAAAACAAAAAAATATAGAGGCCACAAAAATAAAATCATATTTACCTTCCTCCAGATTGGAATATCTCAAGTACATGTCTTGCTGTATAAGATAAAATTCTAATCTAGTCCATACATTCCTCATTGTGCTAAAAAATTGTATCAGATAACCAGGTCTAAGGAGTTATTAACAAAATTATTAAACCAGAGATTTACACTTAACCAAACATCGTGACCATCTTTGGAGAAAGATTCATGCAAAGATTAGCCTTAAAAATCTTAATCTTAATATTAAATAAAGTCAAACAAAAGGACCCCTCCTTCATAAAGGATGGACCTGATCTTCTAAGTCAGTGAACCAAATAAGCTACCATATTTACAAGTATAAGCCATACTTCTATGATTATAGGTATAAAAATATCTTCAAGGGAGCTAATCTAGCAAAGCTTATCTTATAACCTAGCTTTGAATTAGCTGTTAACATGATTTATGATCTTAAGAAACCTCTTCGCAACACTTCCGCATATGTGATTGCTATATATATAATAACCATATTGACCATAAAAATGACCTTGAGAGTATACGGAGTATAATTTATTAATTCCTAGATTAAAAGAACTATATGACTAAGGAATAATTGGGGGATGTCAACTATATGCATGAGCAACGACTATAGAAAGAGCTTATGTGGGGATAGAGCTCGAATGCTTCTACTAAGAGGCAAGGATATCTACAAGATAAAAAGGCCAGTAATGGATAAATCATTATTCCATTTATCGTAAGGTATATCAGACAGGGGAAGGTGATCCTTTTGAAGTTGATACATATATATGTAATTATTAAGGTCTTTTTATGATTATATTATTACAGAACGTATCTATAAAACCTATGCTAATGTAAGGTTATATCTAATCCTTATTACAAAATGAAACTAGATAAGTTAATACTATTCTTGTTCTACAGAGCATTGTTTCTATTCATTACAGGCTAAAGATGTTTATAAATAATGGAATCTATTTATTATTTAATAGGTGTCTATTCATAGTTTTTTAGGAATACTTATCCATTGTTACCACTTCGTTAGCCCCTAGATTAGCTAACTTATCCGCCTCTGAATTGCCTTCTCTATAGGTATGTCTGATTTCATATTTTGTCAAGCTTTCCATTAATAAATTAATCTCTTCTATTTTTGAGTTCAGCATCCAATTGGGGGTTTTTTTTAGTGAGTATGGCATTAACTATAATTTGGGAATCTCCTTCTATAATTACTTTTTTAATGTTGAGATTCTTACATAATTTAAGCCCTTCTAATTCTGCTATGCACTTAGCCATATTGTTTGTTGTAGGACTTCTGGGTTTCAAGAATTTAGCAACAACTTCCGACTTCTAGTTGCGAATGATCCCTCCAATACCTACTTCCCTAGGATTACCTCACGATGCTCCATCAAAATTGAGTTTGTACCAACCATCTTTTGGAGGTACCCATTACAGGAGGCTTTGTCACTTTTAATTTTGGGTGCCCGCTTACCATAAAGGGGAGGGATAGCTAATTTTGGCCATTTGCACCTAATCTTGTTATCCCAGCTCTTGAACGAATCTTCATAGCTCATTTTTTCCTTTAGTTTTCTATTAATAATTTCCACGATAGACGCTTCTATCTTATTTGTAACCGAATTCCATGTTAATTTTTGGTCCGTAAAAATCCTTCTGTTTCTTTCTTTCCATATTTCCCATGCTACAATTGAAGGTTCTATTGTCCAAATATCTTTAAATAACTTATCTTTCTAAAGAGAAGGCCAAGCTTTAAGGTTGTTGGTTAGATCGCAAAGTTGTGCAGATTTCCATCCTAAGCTTTGATGTAGCCAGTTCCAGCAATTTTGTGAAAAAGGGCAGTTAAGAAGGATATGGTTGACATCCTCAGACTAATTTTCACATAAAGGACATCTCGATGGCCCTTCAAATCCAAGCTTAATCAGCCTATCTGCTGTGAGGATTCTATTTTGCAAAGCCGCCCAAAGGAACATACCGGCTTTAGGGAGACAGGCTTTATTCCAACAAAGATTCAAAGGTATGTCTATATTATCCATATTTTGGTCCCTAATGATTGAATTGTAACCCTCCTTGACAGAGTAGTTACCGTTCTTTGATCCTGCCCATATTAGAGTATCCGATCTATTTTTAATTGTGATCTCCCTATCCTTCATTAATGCCAAGAGGTTGTGTTTCTCTTTCCATACATCGTCTATTTCTTTTAGATCACTCCAATTAGAATCTTTCGATTTACATAGGTAATCCTTAAGATGTAAACCTATGCCTCTCTTGTATTCTTCCATAAATTCCTTTGAGAAGCCCAATTTGTTAAGGGGGGTAAGGCCTGCCCATGAATCATCCCAGAAAAGAGCTTGATCACTGGAACCTACATCCCAAGAGAGTTGTTGCCTAATAATCCCTCTACAGTCCTTAATAAAATTCCATTTCCACGAGCCTTTAACATGGGAGTGTGACCTGAAGATATTGATGGGATCTGAGTCCAGGATGTACTTGTTTAATAATATAGATGCCCATTTACTATTTGATTCTTTGTATATTCTCCATATGAGTTTAGCCCCTAAGGCTTGATTTTGCCAAAGTAGGTTTTTGATACCTAGACCCCCTTTAGCAATTGGTTTGCATAGGGTATCCCATTTAATCAAGGTGATCTTTTTGTCTTCTGAAGGGCCCTGCCAATAAAATTCTCGAAACATTTTATCTAATTCTTTTTTAACGTTAATTGAGAGAGGTAGAATGGATAGATGATACGTGGGAATGGCTGAAAGGATGGATTTGATCATTGTCATTCTACCTGCTTTAGTTAACCATTTACCTTTCCATGAAATTTTCTTATTTTGAACTTTGGTAATGACCTATTGCCATAATTTGGATGATTGGATACCTTTATCGAGGTCTATTCCTAAGTATTTGCACGAGAATTTGCCAATTTTATATCCCATCATACTACATATTTCTTTTTCAATTTTCGGGCGAGTGTTGATAAAGAAAATTTTTGATTTGGAGGGGTTAACACACTACCCCGAAGCTTTCGCGTATAAGTTAAGAACTTCTTTGAAGGCACTCACTTCCTGTCTGTTAGCGTAGCCTGGAAGAATCGTGTCATCTGCAAACTATTGATGAGTGATATTAGGCACATTTTTCGAGGCCTTCAAACCCAAGATTCTCCCTTCCTCTTGGTACTTTGTTATTGATCTACCTAATGCTTCTGCCATAATGACATAAACAAAAGGGGAAAGTGGATCTCCTTGCCTGATGCCCCTGGAAATATTAAAAAATCCTTTCGGGGTTCCATTGATAAGAATTGAAATTTTGGGGGTCGAGATGCAGTTAAAGATAAGGTTAACCCATTGTTTCGAGAAACCAAAAGCTTCCATGCATTTACACATGAATCTCCAGTCTACTTTATCATATGCTTTTCGTATATCAATTTTCATTAGCATACTGGGCTCCTTAGTTAATTGTGCAGTATGTACTATTTCTTGCGCTATAATAATACCATCCAAAATAGATCTATTTGCTACAAATCCTATCTGTTCTTCCGAAATAATAGTTGGAAGAAAGGTTTTGAGTCTATTTGCTAATCATTTGGACAAAATCTTATATATGGTGTTACATAGGGATATCGGCTTGAAATCCCCAGGGTCCGTACTATCATTCTTTTTTGGAATTAAAGTAAAAAAAGTGTTATTGATTTCATTAAGAAGATAACCCGAGTTTCTGGTTGCTTCCACTGCTTGCCAGATCTCTTCACCAACAAAATGCCAACATTTTTGGAAAAAAGCCAGCTTGAAAACCATCTGGTCCCGGGGCTTTATTCGGATGGAGTTGGAATACTACAGTTTTAACCTCCTATAAGGATAGCTTGTTGTTCATAATTTTATTATCCGACTCAGTAATCAATTTAGGTATGGCTTGAAGCATATCATTTTGAGCATTGAGGTCAACTACCTCTGTGTTATTGAGAAGGGATTTATAAAAATTTGTGATAACAGTTGCGATTTGATTGGGATCTTCAGTAATACGTCCCTCAGGTGTCTTAATTTTGATTATTCTATTAATACTCCTTTTATAATTAGTTGTATTATGAAAGAATTTGGTGCTACTATCACCCTCCTTAAGCCATGACTCCCTGGATTTATGCTTCCAGAAAATTTCTTCTTTGAGGAGGATATCATTATATTTAGCCAACAATTCTTTTTCCTTGTGGTAACTGAGATCATTCATCCCTTGTTCTATTACTATATTGTTTAGATCAGTTATTTCTTTTTCTAATTGATTTTTCTCTTCAAATATATTATTAAAGTTGTTCTTGTTCCACTCTAAAGCCTTATTTTTGATGATTTTTAGCTTTGCGGTTAAGCAGAACATTTTTGATCCTTTAACCGAGATGTGTTTCCACCAGTCCTCTAAGAGGTTTATGAATTCAGGATTTTGGAACCACATAAATTCAAGCTTAAACGGATTTCTCAATGGTTTGGAATTCTTTGTAATGGTAATCTTAACAGGAAAAAGATCCGATCCTACTTCTGGGAGGATCTCTGCATTGACTAAATGATTAAAGTTATCTGAGTTTGTTCTAATAAAGAATCTATCTAACTTTTCTGCTATGTAACTGAATCCAACTCTTCTATTATTCCATGTGTAAACTCCATTAATTGTATTGATGCTTATTAAATGATTATCCACTGCCCATTTGCTGAAATCTTTATGGGCTTGTGATATATATTGAGATCCCCCAAACTTTTCTTCAAGAGATAAAATAGCATTGAAATCTTCTCCAATAACAAAGGGATGTTCTCGATTATTCGTTAAAAGGACTTGTATCTCCTGCCATACTCTTCTTTTCCCTTCATTGGGAATAGGTCCATATACATTGATCAAGCAAAATTTTAAATCTAATTTTAGGCTTTTAATTGTTAGTGACATCCAGTTATCATTAGTAAGGGAGGGTGTAGCCACTACTTTACGAGGGTCCCATAGGACAGCAAGACCACCTGTGTGTCCTACTAACTAATATAATTATTATGATATAATTTTATAATTAATTAAAATACATTTAATAATTATAATAAATGTATTAATATTAGAATTACATTTACATATGAACTAAAATTAATTATTTAAAATTAATTATAAAACTATTAAAGACTATTAGAATATTATTTTTAAGATTTTAATTATTATCATTCAAATATAAAGATTCTTATCAATTACATTATAATCTTAAATTTAATTAATATATAATAAAATTAGATTTAGATTTATTTATAGTTAAAATTATAATTAATTTTGGCAAGTACTAGCCACTATGTGGCACTTGTTGCACTTGATTAGTTAATTTATGTTATTGGCAAGGCATTACATATTAATTTTAATTATTTTAAATTTTATTATTTTAAATTATTTTAAATTTTATTAATTTAAATTATTTATAATTTATAAATCATAATTTTTATCTCTACAAAATTTACATTTTAACTCATTGTAGAATATATGAAGCATGTCAATGTCATTGTTGTGAAGAAATTGCATTTTCAAAGAAATAAAAAAAATCTTTTAAAATTTTTCTTTTTAGTGTTAGCTTCTATGTGGATCATTTTGAAATAAATTGTGTGCTAAAGCAATATTTTGAAAACCAGTTTATTATTATTAATATAACACATAACTATGTTTCTAATTAAAGTTATTTTATTTGTTTAAGAATTATGTCATTTTACTCGAAAAGTTATTTTATTTTCTATTATTAATTTACTGCACAATAATTATTTTAATTTTATTCATATTGTTTACTTTTTCTCATTCAAAATTATATTGAAAATTACTTTATTTATGCAATATCAAAATCCTAATTTTAAAAATAACAATTAAACAAAGGAATTAAAAAAACATTAAATGTTATGCTATAATATAATATATTTTATATATAATATTAATATTATTATTTATATATATATATATATAATACATTATAAATATTTATATATTTCTCAATATAAAAAATATTACAAATTATCTTCAAAAGTTTTAATGATTTATAAAATTATTAAAAATATTATAGAAAAAAATAATAACACTCCTCATACTACAATAAAATAAAACAATCAAAGTTAAAACAATCAAAGATAAAAGTTCAAAAATAATTGCTATTGAAATGACTGCTGGTGAGTGGGCCGAAAAAAGAGTTTTTAAAAAAATATTTCAGTCTGTTTAGCGTACATCAAACCCAAAGCCCAACACAGTGTTCCGTTTGACAAACGTTTTCCGTCAATATCTGTTTCTTTAATTGCTGGCGTGGATCCCACTTTCGAGATGGTATGTATGCAATGGTTAAGCTATTTTTCTATACGGAGGTGCGTTTTATCGGGAGCATAGCTGCGTCCAATATAAATTAGGTATCGTTACAGTCACCCAACTTCAATATATACAGGAGTTATTTAATTTCTTGTGATGCCTAGTGATTCCCCTAATTTTCACTAGTTGTACTTTAGTAAAAATATCCTAGTGCATATATCAGCCTCAATAATTGCTCTTACGGGTGGAAACTAGAGATTTTTTCATAGAATCTTCCATCACCCATACTCATTTCATACTCAGTGTAACTTCAAAAATCATTGTATACTTAGAGGTACCGAGGAGAGAAGAGACTTCTCTCATTCCAAATGTCAAATTAGAGGTGAATACTTTTATAATAGTTCATTCATACGATGCAAGGTTTATACAACATTGGGAAGCTGAGAAGTCAATGCAACTACATAGTAATGTATGGATATCTAATAATGTAATAATGTAATAGTAGTTAATGTATTTTATAACACCTACCCTTGATTATAATCCCTTTTTAATTGAATTATATATTTGAATATTATCTACTATTCAAATAATAAATTGATTCTCTCTCTCTGAAATACAATGAGCCTTTAGATCTTCAAAATACAATGAAGCTTTAGATCCTTAAAGAAATTTTTTTATGGTGTGGTAGTCTCTTCATTCAAATTTAAATTGATAAAATTTAGATACAAGCAATGTTCAAGTTTGCTAATAAAAAGTGATACAAAGTGGGATTAAAAGAATATGCTAGGTTAAGAGTGATAAAGTCAACCAACCATAAAGAAAATGAAAATAATTTTATTTTGATGTCTAAATGTGATTATCTAGAAAATGTTCAAATTTTGACTTACAATTTTTTATTACAAAACTTAATTTATTTGACTGTATGAATTATGGACTATATTTTTTTAAAACCATAAACATAACACCTTAAATTATTAATAAAATATAAAAATTTATTATAGAAAATATAATATTTTACTTTACAATATAAATATATATTATTTTATAATATTTAAGATAAAATATAACTTAATATAATTTTTTTTAAACGGTAGATACTAGCTTATATGTATTTATTATGTTTAAAATACACTAAGAGATATGCTTCGAGAGGAGCCTATTGCACTTTTCCATTTGATGAAAATAGGCGCCTCAAGAAGGATACATCTTGATGTATTTTTTATAAAATAAATATATATAAGATAGTAGCAATCACAACGCAACATGGAAGACATGATCTAAATTTTATTATATAATCATATTAGGATTAGGGTTATGTTTGGGGTCAAGATTAGCTTAGTATTAGGATTAGGTTTAAAGGTACGATTAGGGTTAGCGTCAAGGTTAGACTTAGGGTGTATGGTTTAGACTAAGGATTAGTATCATGGTTAGGGTTAGGGTTAGTATTAGGTCAAATGTCAAGGTGTTGGATTACAGAGAGGGGGGTGAATCATTAATTAGTGATACTTTAAAACTTATAAAATTTAACTCTAATTTAACTTGGTAAGATAAACTTCAGTAGTAACTAGAACAACAGTAAAATTAACTTTTTCAATCAACAACTTTAATTAATCAAAAAATAACATGCACAATAAATATTCAACACATTTGACACCATTATTTAATCTAGAAACCCAATTTGGGAAAAGCCACTATGGTCATTGTCACCTACCAATAAAAATACTCTTCTAAATTATGCTCAATTAAGAGCCAATCCTTTTAAAGATTACAATGCACATTGTTAAATGTGACCATGTTAGGGGATTTTCTTCGGATCTATTAGGATCTTCACCCTCTTACAAGTGACCTAGTTAAAGGGATTTGGACACTCTTATATAATGTCACCTCTCTCAAGGATTTACAATAAGAGTGTTAATTCCACTCGGTTAAGATATTTTCCTTCTACAAATGTTAATAAGAAATACTTTAAAATTTCATGTGTATATTTATAACTACCTCATTCTTAGTCAAATCCCTTATGCGCTCTATATCTTCAATTCATTCCTTAACTATTAACTAGCCTTAGCACTTCATCAATTCTGTTGTAGACTTAGATTTCCAAATTTTTCTTCTTCACTACATCTCTCAATAATACATCAACACTTCAACTAGACAACTTGATTTTCATTCAATTTTATCCTTTATTCAGATTCTATTTTGCCTCTTATTCTGCTTGATTAGGTTTTCCTCTATTTATTCTAAACCATCAGATCATCCTCTTGAACTGATTCAATGAACTTGGAACTTGATAAAACTTGTTATTATCACCTCAAATTTTGAAATTTTCCTTGCACTTGTACCTTCACTTTTTACCACTTAAATCTTCCTAATCGTAGATCTCATTAATTAACTCTTCTACATCCTTAGAATCATCTATTCACAAGTGATCTTTTGGGAGCACTAGGGATCACTTAAGGGTTGTAATTTATGGCACAACTTATGCTGGAGTGATCGCATGCAGATATTTTTGGTACTAGAGTCACAATCATGAAAATGACTAAGTATAGAATCAAGATAACAATATAATGTGGTATTGTTTTGGTCAGTGAAAGTAATGTGTGATATGTTACAGCTTGAGAAGTTAGTAGAAGCCATTTTGGGATATGTAGGACCTTCACTTAGGGTTGCATGTGTTTTGGTAAAGGGATCAAGAAGATAGAGTGATATGAAGGTATACGAAGACAAAGAATCAGAGAAACATGGCACATAAGTAGTTACGATGATTGAGGTAAGGTTAGTTGATATGGAAATGTGCTAAGTTAGTTGGATATTATATATTTCCATCACTTTGGTAATATATCATTGCCGACTCTATGATTATCATTTGCATTAGTAATTATTATGTTTTGTAATGCATTTTGGGGAGCCGACTAGATGGAAGATTTTGTATAAGTATACAGTATTTTGTGGAAGTGACAAGAGTGATTGTGATTATGATGCATGATGGATGTGAATCTGCGAGAAGAGAGAAGATGCAAGATCAGTGTTTGACAAAGCTATAACTGGAACCATCTAAGCATAGAAAGTGCTTTTACTGTTTATTTTTTAAGAACACTTTGTGATAGTATTTTGATTATAAGAGTTGTAAGCTCACCACCTTTAATAGGGTTTTTGTATACCCCTAATAGGGTTTTGTATTCCTTCAACAAAGAAATGTACTATGTAATACTTAGATCCTAAAAGGGCTAGATCTCCTAATAGGGATATTATATTTTAGTGCATAGTTGTGGGTACCATCCCCACCAGGGTTTTTCCTTGGCCAGGGTTCCTTGAGAACAAATAATGGTGTCATGAGTTATGTGTTATGTATTTATGTTATTTTTATTTCTGCATTCATATGGTTTATTTTCAATTCATTGACATTTAAATTAAAGCACAGTAATACACATTCACCCCCTTCTCAATATTACCTAATCCTAACAATTGGTATCAAAGCTATTGGCCCTTGGAGAGAAAGCCTACCAGCTTAAGGGAGATCATAATGGATTCATAAATTTTGCAAGAGAACATCAAAGAAGAACTTGATGACCTGGATAAATAAAAGGATGAGAATGGTGAACTAAAATTCAAATTGAGAAGAGAAGAAGGTTTCATCAAGAAATTGAAGGAACAACTTAAAATTTCAAAAAGTTAGAAACAAGACCTTATAGAAAAGATCAAAGAGGATTCAGACAGTGATACATTTGATCAAGTAAAGAAGATGGAGCAGGAAAAAGAATAAATCAATCTTCTAATGATTAAAGCTATTCAAAATGAAAAGGGTGCAACATACATAGTTGAAGAGTCACTAAAAGAAGGAAATGAGGAGATAGGACAAATGAAGACTAAACTTGATCACTACAATTATAAGTGTTAGGAATTGGAGAAGTACAATTAGATCATAAAAGGAGAACCCACACAATCCAAATTACATATTGAGAACTTGCCCATGAGCAGTGATAAGATTGATGAACAAAGAGAAAGACAAAAACCTAAAGGGGACATGATTGAAGTTGGATTCAATGAAGAAGAATGTTCTAAGACTAATGAAGAATGAAATGAAGAGAATTATGAAGAAAGACCTACTCTTGAGAGACCTAAAGATCAGACTAGACCCTTCATAGCTAGATGCTTTGGATGCAACAAAGTTTGGCACATGAAGAGAAATTGCAAAGGTAACAATTCTTTCAAATCCTTTTCTAGTTATTGTTATAACTTTTATGATTATGGAAATAAGAAAGGAGAATGTAGCAAACTTGATCAGTCTTGATATAAACAAGACTACATCAGAGAAGAGTAAACAACCAAGTTCGCATGCCTCAAATGCAATAACTTTGGGCATAATGAAAAGGTATTGTAAGCTACAAGTAAATCAGGACAAAAGGAGACCACCTAAATGTTACAAATGTAACAACCTTGGACATAGTGAATTTTTGCAGATACAATGGAGAAGACAACATAAGAGGAGCAAGATAACAAGGAGGACCACCTCTTATGGTTATAAAGAATAATGTTGGTGATAGTGGTAAAAGTATTAATGATTATATGAATGAGTTTGAGAATCATTTCAAGAAATTAGAAAATAAAGAAATTGAACAAGCTAGCATGCAAAAAGACTTTTTTGTCTCAAGTGTGTCTGTGACCCTTGACACCTCGCATGATGTAAATTACCCATTTCTTGACAACTTAGATAGTCCGATGATAATTGAAGTGGAAGAACAGATAGAGGAAGAGAATATAGAGGATAAACATGAAGAGAAGGTACATGAGAAGGAAATACAACAAGAATAAAGGAAGGTAGAAGAGAATGGAGTAGAAAAATTAGTTGAGGTAGGAGTGGAACAAAAGAAAGAACCTGACACCTCCTCTACTCTATTGCTGGCAAGTACGGCCAAACCAGTGAGTGCATATGTGGAGAGCATGGATGAGGATGAACTCATAAGGTTATCTTTGATGGATTTCTCTAAGGCTAAGGAAAGATCAGTACAAAAAGGATATAAAAGAGTGAACGTGATTTATAGGGTAGTGGAGATAGTAAATAAATTACTCCGTACACCTATTATTTTTCAAGGAAAGGATGAGGCATAAAACCTAGGCATGGAATTGGATAGCTTTGACCGTCACTTTGAGTCATTGTTGAAGACCACAGAGGATAAGGAAAAGAAGAGTTTGTGAGTCATGGAACTTGGACATTCTAAAAGAAACTACACTTAAGGACAAGAGTTGTATAGCACAAGGAAGAAAGATATACAGTCACAACATAAATCCTTGTAGACATGTGATGAACATTGAAGACATCATATCCTAGGAAAGGGATACATCTGATAGCTTGAAGGATAGTTTTGAAACATCTTCACAAACTATGGTAGAAATGGATAAATAGACATCCAAGCTTTTGGATAAAATAAGTGTTCTAAATGCGGAGAAAGGGAGAGTAGTAGATAGATTTGGTTAGATGAAGAGTTTGATAACTCTTAAGTTATCAATGATTGAAGGTCATCTATCTTAGATGGAGGAAATAGAAGGATCAATGTCTATACCCACTGAGTTGAAGGTAGTAGAAACAACATCTTATGCACTAAGTGGATTGATCCATGTAGTGAGATTTTGATCAAGTCATGGGTTGAGGAAGCAAAGATGTTGGAAGATTACTTCCAAGATATTCTAAATCTAGTGAGTAAGCACTAAGTCTTTTTCTGCTTAGAAGCTTTGAAAATTTTCTAGTACCTTTTCCATTGATGTCAAAGGGAGAGGAGGAGAATAGAAAAATGAAGAGAGGAAGAGAAGATAAGAAGAACGTGTAATGAAGGAAAAATGAGTATAGGTAGGGGTTTTAACAATGTCCCTAATAAGGATCCCAAATGAATATTCTGTACAATACATATGAATTGATAACAATGTAAATCTAGAAATGATTGAAATTAGATAAGATGAAATACATACCTCATAATAAAACTAATATGGAAATACCTATTTTCTGGTGTCTGTATTTGATTTCGGGAAATTTTGTAACCGAATCTGGGACAAGAAAACAAAGATGGAGAAAACTTAGAAAGCTTTTCCAATTCTGAAGAAGGTCATCCTTGACCTAAGGACAGGGGTAAGATCTTACCTCGAGGTACAATCTTACCCCTAAAAGTTGACCTTGACATGCACTACTCCGATGGAAATTTTGTTCACAGATCCTAGAAGTTTGGTGAAAAGGGTACTCAGATCTTCTCTGCAACTCCTGAAACAACTACTGTAGATATCTAAAAATGTTTTTTTTGGGTGGCTATATAGGGTTTTGCCTTAGTAAAACCCCCATTTTGGTGATCTCCACCTCCAAAAATAGCTGGATGTAATAAAATATGTGTATGTATTGAATGTTTAATGCCAAGATCTAATCCTCTAGATTGAAACCCTAGCATGAATTGATATGAGAAAACAATGCATAGATTTAAATGTGATAAGAAATAATACCAAGCCCACAAGGATAAAGTACTCTCACCAAAATCACAATTCATAATTTCTACCCCATGATCATATCTTTGAATGCTTGAATATTAAAAATGGTAGATCAAGGAAGAAGGAAGCTTTCTTGCTCCAAGGAATGTCCACAATGGCTTGTCCACAAAAATGCTTGATATCAAAAAGAACTTGATCTTCTATGTCATACTCATGAAATATTGCCTCATCACTTCACCATCATATGCTTTCTTCAATTGATTGTGTCTCCACTTAAAGCTTTCTTGATTTCACTTGATACTTTTTTGAAAATTAAGGCAAAAGAGAGTGTTTATATAGAGATTTCAAGGTGAGGCTCCCCAGAAAATGTAAGGGCCCACAATTAAAATTTCACCTCAAATTATGGTCCAATCAAAATAACCAAATAAGGAGGGAAAATAATTAAATGAAACTCAAATTAAAACCCTTCCGAATTCGGATCCAGAAGCCCCACATTGATTTCGGGGTCCTTCGGAACCAAAATTTGAAAACGGGGATTAGATCCCTACAAAGGTCAAGGATGACCTCAACTTTGACCTATGTCAAAGTCAACCTCAAACTTTACCTAGGTTAAATTTGACCTTGACCTTGACCTAGGGGTCCAGATCTAGTCAGTATAGAGAACAAGAGGTCCTAGGGATGCCTAGAGACTTGGAAATGATGACAGAATAGGTCAGAGTGCTAGAAAAGGACACAGAGACCTATGATGAACATGATGAAGGCTAGGAGGACCTGTGCCTAGATCCTAGGTAGAAAATACAGCCATAGAGAAGGGAAATCAAGGAGAATCCTTGGGATCCTAACCCTAATTTCACCTAGAATTAAGGAATCAAGTGCAAATGCATCCTAAATGCAAGTCTATCATGATAAATACACTAAAAGAGGGTGCTAAACCTATCAAGATGGAAGTGATTCCATTTTAAGATGGTATAGAAGGAAAATTAATTTTTAAAAAAAGAGAAAAAGAACAAAAAAAAATATGTATATATCTAGAAGGGAGATAGTGTTTAGACACTTAGTCATTTTTCACTAACTATTGCCATCAATGCCAAAGGGAGAGATTGTTGGCAAGTGATGTTTTGGGAGCACTAGGGATCACTTAAGGGTTGTCATTTATAATAAAAATTATGCTATAATGGTGGCATGTAGAGAGTTTTGGTAGTACTGGAGTCACAATCATGAAAATGACTAAGTATAGAATCAAGATAATAGTACATTGTGGTACTTTTTTGGTCAGCGAAAGTAATACATGATATAATATGGCTTGAAAAGTTAGTAGAAGACATTTAGGGATATTTAGGACCTTAAGTTAAGTTCACATGTGTTTTGGTAAAGAGATCAGGAAGATATAGTGTTATGAAGGTATGTGAAGATAAAGAATCAGTGAAACATGACACATAAGAAGTTTTTATGATTGAGGAAAGGTTAGTTGATTTGGAAATGTGCTAACTTAGTTGGATATTGTATATTTTTGATACTTTGGTAATATATGATCATCGAATCTATGCTTATCATTTTCATGAGTAATTATTATGTTTTGTAATGCATTTTGGAGAGCTGACTGGATGGAAGAATTTGTATAAGTGTAGATTGTTATGTGGAAGTAACAAGTGTGATTTTTATTATGATGTGATAGAGGGGAATCTAAGAGTAGAGAGAAGATGTGAGATTAGTGTCTGATAGAGCTATAAATGGAACTGCCTAATAATAGAAGGTGATTGTATTGTTCATTTTTGAAGAACCCTTTGTGACAATATTTTGATTGTAAGAGCTACATAAGCTCACCACCTTTAACAAGGTTTTTTTATAACCCTAACAAGGTCTTTAATTCCTTTAACAAGGAAATATACTATATAATACTTAGCTCCTAACAGGGCTAGATCTCCTAACAAGGATACTATATTTTAGTGCATAGTTGTGGGTACCATCCCCACCAAGGTTTCCTCAAGAAAAAATAATGGTGTCATGAGTTATGTGTTATTTGTTTATGTTCTTTTCATTTCTTGATACATATGGTTTATTTTCAATTGGTTGAAGTTTAAATTAAAATGTAGTAATAGAGATTCACCCCGTCTTAGTATTACCTAATCCTAACATCTTCTAGATCATTGTGGCTCTTCATTAAATGTCATTTTGATCCTTCTATTTATTTTTTATTATTTTCTCAGTGCCCTTTCTTTTCCTTCAACCAAAATTATGATTTCTTCACTCGGTAACTAACTACTTTCACTTGGTGTCTTGGATTCCTTTCTCTTTATGAAAATTTACTTTCATTTTACTCAATGGCTTCTTCGTGCTCGATAACTAAATTTTTTTCTTTTCCTTAAATTTAACTTTATAACCATTCTCACCTTTCTAATCTCCTTTACTAGCTTGATATCATCAAATGTAAAGTATAAAATAACTAAACCATTATTACCTTATCATTTTCTTATTTGTATTAGCTACTCAATTAAGCTCTTCAACTTCATTAACTCCACAAATTTTCACTTCCTCATTTTCCTTAACTCACTCAACTTTTATCATACTCCTAATGATATGGCAACTTAATATAAACTAGAAACTAATTGCTTGACATTAATGAAAAAATAACAATTGATCTAATCATTCTACAAACTTCTATACCTTTGATCTCGGTCTTCATCATCATCACCATCAGTTGGGGTTAACAATATCCCTCTTTAGAATTGATGGAAACATTCTCAATTGATAATGGAAATACTCTAATATCTCTTTTTTTTCTTCTTATTGTAGCTCTATGATTTTTAGTCTTCTTGATCGCTATGTTCTATCCTTTTCTCCCTCTGAACTTTATCATTTGTTCTTGTCCAAAACTATATCTTTTTTAGCATCTATTCTTTAATCTATATTCTCCCTCTTAGCTTCTTATGCTTACTTTCCATCTTTCTTTTCTTCTGATCATATATCTCCATCTTATCCCTCTTTGTGTTCATAAGTAATCTTCATTTATTTAAAGTCATCAAAACCGTATTCTCCCTCTTTGACAATAATGAAAAAGGTACATACTCCTAAACAATTTGTTCATGTTGTGGATCATACAAAGTATGTACTGATATCTCATTGCATACATAATATTTTTTTCCAACTTCAAGCATCACCTAAAGTGTGAACACTAGCATCAACTCAAAAAATAGATATTCTAATGAATGCTTGAATTGATGCATCATGCGTATTTCTTTAGTGAATATTAAATAGATGAAGGGCCCCTAATTTACCTCTAAGATAATCAAAAGAATCTATTGGTAGTGTCTTGGTGAATATATCTTCCATCTACTCCTTTCAATTCACATACTCTAGTATCACATGCATGTCTTGACCTTTTTCTTTCAAGTAATGATACTTGATAAAAATGTGCTTGGTGTTGGAATGCAACACTAGGTTCTTTGATATGTTGATAGAACTTGTATTATGATAGTAAATAGTAACTAGATCAGTAATATCCTCTTGCATATCTTTAAGTAGATCTTTGATCCATACAATGTTTGCACAATTCATAGCTTCTGCTACATACTCTACCTCGACTATAGATTATGATATACAAATTAGTTTGTTATTGAGCATTGTCAGTAATATTTGTGCTAAAATGAAAGATCCTCCATTTTTACTTTTACTATCATCAATTTTTCTATCCCAATCAGCATTAGTGTAAACCTTTAGATCAAAATATCCTCCTTTCTTTTATAATAGACCAAAGTCTTTAGTACCTTTTCGATATCTAAATATTATTTTGATTGTAGCCATGTGTGATTCCATTGCATTGGAATAAAATTTTGCAATAAAACCTACTACATGAGAAATATCAGGTCTTCTATGTACAACATATTGTAGCTTACCCATCATTGATTGGTAGAGTGTCTCATTCACTTCCTTTGACTCATCTTCTTTTGACAACTTGCAGCCAATATCCATCGGTGTTCCGACTGGTCTTGAATCTTTCATACCAAATGTCTTTAGGATCTCCTTGGTGTACTTTCACTCTATTATGTAGATCCCCTCTTTGACTTGTTGAATTTATATAACAATAAATTTTTTTATTTCTCCTATCATGTACATCTCAAATTCCTTTCTCATCTTGTCATCAAAAGATCTAGACCTAGGCAATCCTCAAAGCCCTTAATTTTTGGCTTGTATCTGACATTAGCCAATTCAAAGTTGTGAGTTTTCTTTGAGGCCTTAGTAGGTCATGTGCACTAGGTGAGTTAGTGTTAGAACTAAGGTCACCAATTAGTCATTGTTAGTTATTTTGGTTAGTTTAGGCTTAGAAGTCTAAAGTTGGGATTTAGGCTATTAATGTGTCCTAAGCCCATGAGGGATGTGAAGAAGATACTTTAAGGTCATTAATTTTGTTAGTTCATCAAACTACATAGCGTAGAGGCCCTATATTCTAGTTGGCCTAATGAATGTAAAATATGCCAAAAGTTGTCATGACAACATTTACAATTTATTGCAAATGTAGCATGCAACTTGGAAACATTGGATTCCCAAAGAGATAGGAGTGGGAAATGAACTAACATGGCCTAAAAAGATGGATAATGACATCTAAGACTCTCTTAGGCACAAATCTCTAGGGAGAGAGTATTGTAATCAAGTTCTTTTGGTAAGAAAGCAAGGAGAGTTCTTGTATACAGTGCATAGTCTATTGTTCTTGCATGTTAATGGTGTTGCAATGAATTAAACCTCAAGAGTTAACTTTGGATTTAATTAGAGTATTATGTTTTAAGTCTTTCCCTTTCATGGTGTTAGAATTTTTGAGTTAATCTTCAAGTTGTGAGAATTAAGTTTGAACTAGCCTGTCTGCTGGTTACCTTTAGCCTATTTTTGCTTTCATGGCTCCCACTTGGGATTCAACCATTGAAATATCTAAAAGGTGGATGAATCTTGTATTAGAGCCTTTTTACATAATTTATATAGAGGTAGGAGTCCTAAAGAGTCGAGCTTAGTGTGCCCGACTAGAGGTTTGATAGTGATTGAATTGAAGATTGCATGTAGGGGAATGAAGTACAGTACAGAAAAATCATAGGTCTAGGAAGTATATAACATGTAATTGACATAATAGAGGTATGGGATGGTGTTCAATCCATCTGGTTGAGTTTCAAGAAAGAAATAAGGAGGTCCTAGAAATAAGGCCTATTAGCCCTATTTGACCTATATAATAGTAAACCTATGTACAGATGCCCTAGGAACCCAAAACCTTTTGAATCCTTCATATCTTCCAAAAGGGTATCTAAATATCCAATTAGGTTTGTAGGTTGTTTGGGAAGTTTAGACAAGAAATGGTGAAAAGACCCTATCAAGCACTATAAGGAAACTAGGCCTAATTAGGCCTCCATAAGACTAGTTCTTGGACCCGATTGAAAAGGGCTTGGATGTCCATAAAAATGGATTTAAATAGGAAAATTTTGAATGTTTTCAAAGTATTGGATACCTGTGTAATCAATTTGATAGTTTATGTGAGAATGACACTTTGAGTCTTCTAAGTGTAGACAAGCAATTGAAGAAAAACTTTAAGGTGGATATCCTTCAAGGTTAAACACAAAGAGATTGACTCTAAGAGAAGATTTTGGCAAGGTCCTAGGTTGAACATCTAAGACTATTGAGATCCTAGAGGAGAGTAGGATCATTGGAAGAAGAAAAGAAAGGTCTTCTTAGCATTTGTTTGAGCACACCAAGAAGTGTTAGGAATAGTCCCAAGAGATAACTGAGAGCGGGGGGGGGTGTGAATTAGTTATCTATTAGTTTCAATTATTTATCCAATTAAGTATACTTAAACATAAAGAATAAACACAATGAAAGAACACTTGAACACAACACCAATATTTTGGTTACGGGGAAACCTAAATAGGTAAAAACCCCAGTGGGAATTGACACCCACTAATAAGTTGCACTAGTGTATTATGATCCTTGTTAGAAGATCCTTAACCCTATTAGGAGTTGTCTTTACAATGCATTTAGTACAGTGACCTGGTCAAGGGTCAGACCCTATTAGGAGTGAGGACACACTATCTGAGAGCTCACTGCTCAAATGAGTGAAGGCTACAACCTTCTGAATAAAAAATACACACTATATCAGGGTCTTGGTGAACTGTGCTTTGACCTACTATCAAGATCAGTTCCAATCTATAGCACAAACACTTTACTTGGTCACATAGACCTTCATCTAATGGCTCAACACTTCGCACACTCTACTCTGCACTTCACAATCAACTCTGAACCATGTCTTAGCAATAAAAAATTACTGCTTATAAATATCTTTCCTCTGAATGATATAATAAATTTAGCCTACTAGAACCACCTTAAAATAATATTAGAGAAACCATAACATACTAAAATAATAATTCTATTAGCTCTACTAAGCACACAACACATTCTGGGACCTGTCCAATATTAATAAATGTAAAAGTACAATACACATTGTCGGCTCTACCAAAGTAACTAAAAATTTCTCCTCAAGCTGAATTACATCATGCACTCTTAATGAAATATTACTAACTCTTCTCCAAGTAGTAATCCAAGGCGCATACTGAAATGATAGGTGCAACTCCTGAACCAATATAATCTCTCTCGGCTCTTCTGAATAAACATAGGAAACTACTACTGGTGAATAACGACTGTATAAATTCACTTCTACTGATCATAATAATTTGCATCCATGAATGTAACATCAATAACATGTCTACATCACATATCTAAATGCACAAGGATCCATGATAACTGTATGGAAATCACTCATAGAACACTACCTATAACTCTGTCAGGAACACTACTGACACAAGTTGTTATATAGTTGTCTGTACTAAAAGTTAGCCTCTACATCCATGATATCGTAATGATAACATGTCCATGCTATATATATTAGAATCTTACTACATAAGTATTTCATGCATGCTACTTACCATATGTTGTCATCAATGACAAACATACAGTCAGCACTGGCTTGGTAGCAAATCTCCAACAATCTCCCCCTTTGGTATTGATGGAAACATATGGAATGAAAAACTCCACCAATCCAAATGAACATTTCTTTTATAACATTCTCCATTTCCTCTTCGAAACTCCCCCAAGGATGAATCCTCCATCTGATGCAATATTCTTCAACATTCTCCATTTCCTCAACTGAACTACTTCCATAACTGAATACTACTCCCCCTTAGTATATTATTCCTTCTTTTTCTTTTGTTTTTCATGACTATATATTACTCCCCCTTTGACATAAATGGAAAAGGGTGTCAATTAGTTTAAGCACCAGTACTACTCCTGAAGTAGAGTAGTCAACCATCCATCAGTCCCTGAGGATTGATGCTCTTTCTTTTTTCTTCTAAGCAGAATCAAGGAAGGGAATTACTCCCAACTTCTCCCTGAGATACTCAAAAGTATCCTTTGGAAAGGGCTTTGTGAATATTTCTTCTAACTGATCTTTAGTCCTCACATAGTCCACCTTGACTTCTTTCTCTACCACTTTCTCTCTTAGGAAGTGATACTTGATCTCAATGTGTTTTGTCTTTGCATGCATCACAGGGTTCTTAGACATGTTGAAAGTGCTAGTATTATCACAATGAATAACAATAGGATAATCAATCTGAATTCCAAAATCCTTTTTTTGTCAATTTGGTTGAGTTAGATATCTAGATTTTGTCATTATGGAAACATATGATCTACATGAAGACCACATATGACAAAGACCAAGTATGACAGAGCATAGAGCAAAATTGTCTAAGTGTGTGCAATATTTTTCTAGTGTACCCCGAGATAGTTTTGATTTGTGATGTTGATTGAAGTAATTTTAGTGCTTGTACAATTGAACATATATACTATGATTGATATTGAAGACTCATCTGAGAGCGTAAATCTGTACAACATGTATGAGAGAAGTTATTGTAGTATTACTAGAGATGGTGTTAAAGTTGACTAGATAGAGAAAGAAGACAAAATTGGTAAAGAGTTAAGGGATTTTTTTATTTATCAAAATAATGTCTTAATAATATAAAGGGATGACATCCTAGATGTTAACCCTTGGATAAATATGTATTTTCTGTAAAGATTTATGTTTTGTAGAGCCAACTGTAAAAGTTATTATTCCTAATAACTTGTATAAATGTAAGGCATATGGAATGCAAAGAATATGATATATGTTTATGAGATAGATGATATAGAAAACATATATGCGAAAGGTATTGATGCAAATTTGTGAAAGATAAGAAATCAAGTTAAGGTTATGTACCTTACCCTATTTTTTGATTAGTAATCACTGTACATTACTTTTTTGGGCAGTGGGCTCATCTTGTAATCATTTGTAATTAGTACTACCAACTCTTAGGAGGGTTGAGGCTTCTAACAAGGCCAATAGTCCCTTAATCATGACTAAGTCACTATATGTATGTAACAGGATCCTAACAGGGTCAACATCCTTAATAGGATACTTTTGATTAGTGGATCTTTGTGGGTATCATCCCCACCAGGATTTTTCCTTGGCCAGGGTTTTCTTGAGAACAAATAATGTGTTATGAGTTCATTTTCTTTATTGTTATGCATGTTCTTTAGTTTACTCTATTATGAAAGCATAAAGATAATCTGTTATATCGAAAATTGGGCAAAAGTAAAATTTTGTAGAATACAGATTCACCCCCCTCTTAGTATTCCCTATCTCTAACAATTGGTATCAGAGCTTAGTTACTCAGAAAAGTATCATTCAAAATAATCCTAACAACTTGAGTAAGATCTCTATGGATATGGATCATCTATAGAATAATCTTGAAGATTCTCTTGAACATATTGATTTACTTACTGAAGAAAGAGATACTTTGAAAGGAAAATATGATGATGCAAAGAATCTCATTGAGAAGCTGAAAAAGAAGCTGGAAGAATTGAAAATAGAAAAGGAATCTATAAGTCAAGTTGAAGATTGTGATGATAATCTAGAAAAAGAAAATGAAATCCTTAAACATGAATTAAAAATAGTAAATATGAAATTGAGTTTGAAAGATGGAAACAACAAAAATGAAGAAAATCTAAAATTTGAGAATGAAAATCTAAAATCTGAAAAAGAAGATCTGAAATCTAAACTTTGTAAAGTGACATCTGAACTTGAGAAAACCAAATTGCAGTATGCTAAACTTGAAAATACAATACAATTTTGAAAGGTGAATTGACTCAGTCTAAGCAACAACTTGAGAAACTATATTCTACTAGTGACAAGATTCATGAACAAATGTCTTATAAAAAGCCATTCTATGATAAAACTAGTCTTGGATTTAACTCATCTAAGGTAAGTGAAGAAAGCAAGGAACCGGATCTGAAAGTTTATTAAAAGATAGAAGAAAAGAAATCTAATGAAGCTAACAAATCTAAGGATATGTCTAAAGAGGAAGAACCACCTAAGCAAGAAGAATCACCTAAAGGTATGCAAAGAGAATTTAAAGGTAAATGTTTTGCATGTAACACTTTTGGTCATATGAAAAAAGATTGTACAGGTAATCAATTTAAACCTCTTAATGGTTATTATTATAATTGTCATAGTTTTGGACATAGAGCTATTGAATGTAGGAAACCTAAATTTAATGAGAATAATAATAGTAGTAGAATGTTTAGAGATACTAACCATGTAGATAAGAAACCTACTAAAGAGATGAATAGAAGAAATGCAGTAGTATGTTATAGATGCAACAAGGTTGGACACATTGCCAGGAATTGCAGATCACAAATCAACTAGACTGGACTGAGATATGGAAACAATGGAGTAGTTTGTCAGATATGCAACAAATTTGGTCATACATCAAGGTTTTGTAGAATGAACAACATGAGAAACCCTAATCCTAGAAGTCATGCAAGGAGAAATGAGAATGAAAGAAATAGTCAAGGAGGTTGTAGTAATTCAGAAGAAGTGAAGTTTATTAAAGCCACAGATCAAGGAGACACATTCAGCACTGAAGGTAATCAGAAAGGTGACGTATCTAATGGTAAGAGTGAAACTCTTCCTAACCCATCTCAAAGTACCTAATTCATGAAAAATGTAGCAGAATAGGAACTTAGGATAGTGTAGAAGTTTGTAGAGGATGAATTGAGTCTTGCGCAGTTAATTCAAGGTATTTTATGATGTACTGATGCTATGGTTAAGAGTGCATGAGCTAATATGATGTTATGTGAGATCACAAGAAGTTTTAAGTTTTGTAGGTAAGCATGAACAACTTTTTTGAAAGAAGCGGAAAAGAGTTGAATGTGATGTCAGAATCTTGTAAGATTGAAAGGTTAAAAGCTTATGATCGGTATTGTTTGATCATTAAAGAGAATGAAAGTGTTAAGGAGATCAAGAAGCAGTGATTGAGAGTAGTTTACAAGGATTTGGTGAAGGAATTTTGTGTCAGATATATGCAAAGCCCTAAATCATGGAATTAAGGTATTTCACTAAGCAAATCTATCAGTTAGTTAGAGAATTTGTAGAAGATATGGATGTTTCATTGGTTAATAGTATAAGAGATAAAATCAGACCTAAGATTAAAAGGGAACTAGTAGAACCTTTGGAAGAAGACCCTAAATTAGCATTGTTGTCTGTACCAGATGGAGTTTTACATTTAGAGAATGTTAGAATCTATTTGGGATGTTAAGTTGAAACCCTCAATTATAGTAATTTTAATAAAGAGTATGAGAATCTTTACAATCAAGATATGTCATTGAGAGTAGGGTTTGAACATTTGAAGGATAAAGAAATCATAAAGTATTTACTATAGTATGAATTTGATGATGAAGAATGCACTAAGATAATTTTGAGTAGAATACATAATGGAAAGTTTTGGTTAGATGCCAGAGTGATAGAAATCATAGCTGTCCTAATTCAAGAAGTAATTGGTTTGTCTGAATCTGGAGTCATACTGTTCAATGAAAAGAATGTGAAGAAAATTGTATTAGAAAACACTAAATTATCTTACAATGGTAGATGCATAGTGATTAGAAAGATACAACAAGATGATGTTAGATATTTATGCAAGATCCTAATAGATAATTTTTGTGCTAATTCAAGAGAAGATGACATGGTAGTTGGAATGATTCATGCAGCCTATTTGATGTGTGTTGATAAAATGCAAGTAGATATGTGTGAAATCTTGAGAATTCAGTTGTTTGAGAACCTAGAAAAGATTAAGAAGACTAAGAATTTCCAGTTTAGATTCTCATCATTGATTACATATATATTTTTCCATTTGATAAGAATATTTCCATTTACAATTGGAGATGATTGGAATGATGGCAAGACCACAATGGAAAGAATCAAAAAGGTATATAGGAGACACCTTATAGACAAGGTCAATGAGAGTGCAATTTTAGTGATCAAAACATTTCAGAACTTGATGAAGAACATATCAAGAATCCCTTAGTCTATTTTTAAAAAAATATAAAAATGAGATATGCTTTATGGTTGACACTAACTTTACCTACATTGAAGTAGTTGAACCTAGAGTAGAGTTGATAGACCATCTTGGCTATGAAATTTTTGAAGTTGAAGCAGAGGAATATGTAAATAGATTTCTTAAATGTAAGTTGGTTGTACATAATAATAGATTTGGGACTTATGAGGAGAACTTCAACTCTGTAAAGTCTATTTAGGAAGAAAAATAGACAAAGAAGAGAGTGGAAAGTACAATTAAGAAAATTTTGAAGGACACGAGGATGACAGAACAAGTATTTATGATTGCAAAGAATACAACAACAACACTTAGAGATATTGGAGAAAAGGAAGTTTTGTCTATTCCACCCCTATCAGAAGTTGAGACTAGAAATTTGCAGCATGTGGTAAAAGTAGAGAAAGAGGAACATGAAATAAGGAAGTCTACAAGATATTCCGCCACTCCACTAGGAAAAAGAGTAAAGGAAATAGCTACTAGACCAAGAAAGAGACAAAAGACAATAGGTGCCCTAGTACAAAGGAAAATAGAAGACATAAAAGATGATGAAGACTCAGAAGTGAAGAAGAAGAAATGGAAGCCTAAAATTGAGAAAGTAAATGATCAAATCATTCATGATGGAGATTTTTCTAAGATGAACAAGTATTATGATCTTTACAACTATTCAGAGAAATTGAACTTGGAAAATTTAGTTGTGAGACATATCATCCTAGTAGATAAGAAGTTTGATACAATTCAAGGAAAGATCCATTATGATCTATTTGAGAAGCTAGTTAACAAGAAAAAGAGATCAACTAAAGAAGATAACAAAATCAAAGAAAATTTTGTGAGGAAACAATGTGATGTCAAAGATGAAGATCATTTTAAAGAAATTATGAAAGAACTCAATACTCATCTGAGAATAAAAAGAAGAACCATTTAGATCATGGGAGGTAAATATGAAGAGATAAACAAAGATACTGACCAAGCAATAGTAAAGGTAATGAAAACATATGTTGCAGTAGAATAGGATAAGGAAGCTGAGTATCAGAAGAGTCCCTCTCCACCATTAATAAACATTGAAGATGAATCAATGCATGTGGAAGGAACTAAGTGTTGGAAATATAGATGTAGTAACTGAGAGGGGGGGTGAATCAGTTAACCATAAATTTTCTTTCCACAGATCCCTTAGATGTTTTATTAAATCATTTGCTGCTATTAAACAGAGAAATGCTGAAACTTAGTTATTGCAGTGAGTATTAGTTATAACTATTCTTAAGCATTCATTAGTGATTAACATACATGAATAAAGAAAATAACATGAACACAAGAGACACTAGATTTAACATGGAAACCCAATATGGGGAAAACCACCAATGTAACTAGTTACTATTTTTCACTCTTCTGAAGTGATGCCCTGTTAGGAGCCAACCTGGTAAAAGGTTACAAAACACATTGTTAGGTGTGACCTTGTTAGAGGATTTAATCACCCTATTAGGAGTGGCCTTGTAAGAGATCTTGAAATAATTAAATAGAACTATCACCTTGTTAGAGGATTTATAAAATGGCTGTTAAACCAACTCGGTTAGGAGATTTTAAAATCATTGCTACAATGGTAAGAAAGTAACAATGAAATGACCTAAATAATGATGCAACTAAATTATTGAATACAGATCTCTATTCTGCTTCACTAGATCCTTCCTGATTAAAATATATCTTTGTTACTCCTCAAGGATATCTAATCATCCTTCAAAATTCACTCACACTTTTCTTCTTTTTCACTTCCACACTTTTAATTCACAACTTGACCTTCTATATATACCATTCGGATTGTCCATTCAGATTATCAAGTCAACACTAATAACATTACTAATCATTACAACAGTCGACTGGAATAATCAAACTTTATTTCTCAAATTAACAAAATCCTTTACGTGCTGACCTTGCTTGATAAACACTAATCTGAAAAGATTTCGTTTGGTGACCGAGAGAACTTGGTAAGCACTGTGAATTCTGGAACATCCTTTGGAGACCGAGTGAACTTAGTAAACACTAAATTTCCTTTGTTAACCATGGAAGCTTAGTTAACACTTTTTTCTGCCATACTTTTCTTTGACACCTAAGATATCTCTGTAGACACTGAAAACCACCTGCTAATCGACTGAGCTCGGTAAATACTGGGAACTGCTTTGCTGACCGACTGAGCTTGATAAATAATATGACATTTGTGTGACATCAAAGACAACACACAATTAATCCAACACTAAGATCACATTGGACAGTGATGATAATCCTTTTAGCAACCTAGAGAAAGTTTTTGTCAATTCAGCTCTAGAAGAACAAGATAAATCAATTGAAGAAGGAAAGGAAGAAATAAGGAAAGAAGAAGAAAAGCAAGTAGAAAATCAAGAAAGTACAAAAATTCAAGGATAGAAAGAAGCACCTAGGAGAGAGGAAATCAGACTTACACCTGAGATTGCAGCAAAGAAACCACAGAGTGAATCAATTTTTGAAATATTTGGGAAAGAATTTGATGATGATGATCAAATGGATTTGATCATGTCCCTAAAAAAGATAATTGGAAAGAACAAGAAGGTAAAATCCTTGAAGGATCATTGCTAGAAATAATAGACAAGTTACAAAGTGTTGTGACTAACCAGATAGCAGAGGCAGACCCACTGGAAAGAGCTAGAGAAGTTATGAAAGCATTTGATAATGAGTTCACTAACTTATCAAATATAGCTATAGTGAAGGTTCAGGTAGCCTATGAGGTCAAAATATCTCATTATATAAGTCAGAATATAAAAAATGATATTAACAATCTGGATGTATGTATATAAGATCTTAGAAGGAATTTGGATAGAGGTAAAACTTTGTACATTCAGTGTACAAAATTTGAAAATCATGTTTCAGAAGTGGTTGAGAAGATTAAGGCTAAAGAGGCAGAAATTCACTCAAAGGTAAATCTTTTAGCCAGCCCTAATATGGAATTTTTTTATTTTGAGAAAAGAATCGACAAAATGTATGATGAAATAATCATTCTTAAAGATGAAAAAGATAATAAATTGAGAATATTCACTCTTCTTAGAGAGCACATTTCAATCAAGGTTGGCATAGTTGAAGGATAATTGGAAGAATGTCTTTCATCCAAGACATCTTATGATGAGTTCAACTTTGCAAACCTTCATGCATGTGAGATCGAATCTTATGGACCATGTGCACTCCTTAGTGTTTCAGACACATTAAAGAAAGCATGGGAGAAGGACATAGAGAACATTAAAGTGAACTTTGCAAATTGTGTTGCAAGCCTATTAGCTCTGCAATTTTGAATCAAGGTAAAATTTTTGAGATCATAGTTTTTGACACCTTTTTGTCATTGTCATCAATGGGGGAGTGATATGATAGTAGAAAATTGATATATATATGATAAGGAAGTATATTCATAGGGGAGTATAGAATATAGATAAGATATATGGAGTTATAAGGACAACAAAGATATATTTTTGTTATGGCCAAAATTTTGAGATTTTTAGTTTTGTGACTTAGCCAATTTTGTCATATGTTGCCACCAATAACAAAGGGGGAGATTGTTTGCAATTTGACTAAGTTAGACATCTAGATGTTGTCATTATGGAAACATATGATCTACATGAAGACCACATATGATAGAGAGTGAGTATGATAGAGCATAGAGCAAAATTTTCTCTGTGCAGTATTTTGCTAGTGTACCCTAAGACAGTTTTGATTGGCAATGTTGATTGATGTAACTTCAGTACTTCGACACTTGAACATAGATACTCTGATACATATTGAAGACTCACCTGAGAGTACAAGTCTATATGACATGTACCGAAGAAGTTATTTTAGTATTACCAGAGACAGTGTTAAAGTCGATTGGACAGAGAAAGAAGACATAATTGGTAAAAAGTTAAGGAATTATTTTGTTTATCAAAACAATGTCTTAATAATATAAAGGGAAGACATCCTAGATGTTAACCCTTGGATAAATATGTATTTTATGTAAAGCTTTATGTTTCGTAAAGATAATTGTAAAAGTTATTATTCCTAATAACTTGTATAAATGTAAGGCATATGGAATAAGAAGAATATGATATATGTGAATGAGATAGATGATATAGCCAACATATGTGAAGTTGTGAAAGACAAGAAAGCAATATAAGGTTATGTACCTTACCCTATTTTGTAATCAATAATCACTATACATTACATGTTTGGGCAGTGGGCTCATCTTGTAATCATTTGTAATTAGTGCTACCAAATCTTAGCAAGGTTAAGGCTTCTAACAAGGCCTATAATCCCTTAATCAGGACTAAGACACTATATGTATGAAATAGGCTCCTAACAAGGTCAATGATGAAGGGTGCTCCCCTTAATACGACAAACACATAACAGACATAGAGAAACAACAACAATAATATGCAAGAACAGAAAATTGGCTTCTTATTATCTCCACAAATGTGGAATTACAAACTTTCAGAATTACAATATAAAAAGCCACATGGGCATTCCCTTACAATATTCTGTAGGACAAAGCCTTGAACTATTACCCAGATCTACTACCCAGAACTATTCTGAACTGCCTAAGACAATAATACAGCCTTCCTTATATAGGCAATTTTCCACCGCCTGGGAAGGTTCCAGAATTTTTAGCCAATAAGGCCGACCAAACTTAGAATTATTTTATTTTACATTTTATTACATCATAGTCGGCTCAAGATAACCTTTGAAACCTGAACAAAAATTTTGAAGAAAATTATTTTTCACCATTTCAGGTGGCCCAACTTCCGAAGACCATAAGTCATCACCAGTTGACCCGATCGGCTATTATAACCCCATTTCGGAAATGCCACGAAGCACTCTACAGGCTTGACCCACGCAAGCACCCGTCACTCAAATTTTCGACCTCATCCGGGGCCTCTAAAGCCTTCAAAACTGAGTTCAAAGTTTCTATACCCTGCTGCCAATACCGAAAATCTTCAATATCTTTCAACATACACTTGATCTGGCAATGAAACTTTACTGGAAAACTTATATGACCAAAATGAACCTCCAAGAAAGAAATCAGATCATTCTGAGCACATGCAAAAATTACCAAAAATAGTAACTTTCCATAAATAGCAGCTCTGCACTAAAATAGCCCTTATTGAATATAAAAATAGAAATATTTTTGGGTGATGCAAGATTGCTCTTACACCCAGGATGCTCCTGCATCAGACACCCAGGGTAATTTGAGAAGTGACCCTGTCACGACTCAGGTGTGCAGAGGAAAACCAAGACGGTTAACCTCCTCTTTTGTTAGCCACGATGAATCTTCTACAGGTCATCCTTTCCATTTGACCAAATACTCTTCATATGTCCTATTCCTTGTGCTTCTACCAACATGACTGTCCAGTATGTCTTCGATCTCCTTAGTGTCTGAATGAGTTGCTGGAATACTCCACTGTGCTGTTGTGATCTCATCTTCAACACCTCCTTCATGATACTCTGTCAGATCTGAAATGTTAAACACTGGTGAAATATTCAGCTCACTAGGCAATTCTACCTCATATGCATTTCCTGAATCATGCTTCTTCAATATCTTACATGGCCCAAACTTCTTCATTTTCAGCTTGTTATATGTATCAACTGGAAACCGCTCCTTCCACAAATGAACCATGACATCATCACCAACCTGAAATTCCTTATACCTCCTTTTCTCATCTGCCTTAGCCTTATACTGTGTGTTCATCTTGGTAATATGCTTCCTCACCTACCCATGGATGTTCTTCAAATGTTCTGCAAAATCCTCAGCCTCAGCACTACTTATTTCTCCTTTATCTATCTTTCTCAACTCAGATGCATTTCTTGGACTACTTCCATATATAATCTAGAATGGTGATTTACCAGTGCTCCTGTTGACAAAATTATTGTATGCAAATTCTGCCTGTGGTAAAATCAAATCCCATCCTCTTGGCTTATCCCCAACCAAACATCTCAGCAAATTTCCCAAACTCCTATTCACCACCTCTGTCTGTCCATCAGTCTGTGGATGATGTGATGAACTGAACTTCAAATATGTCTTCAACTTCTTCCACAATGTACGCCAAAAATATCCAACAAACTTAGTGTCCCGATCTGAAACTATGGTCTTTGGCAAACCATGAAGTCTCACTACTTCTCTGAAAAACAATTCTGCTATATGAACAGCATCATTAGTCTTCTTGCAGGGAATGAAATGTGCCATCTTCGAAAATCTGTCAACTACTACAAAAATTGAATCATGTCCCCGCTGTGTCCTCGGTAAACCAAGAACAAAGTCCATACTGATATCCTCCCAAGGCTTCTCTGGTATAGGTAATGGCTGATACAACCCTGTATTCTGCTTCACTCCTTTCGCCATCTGACATACTCTACAACTCTGCACAAACTTCTTCACATCTTGCTGCAATTGTGGCTAATAATAATTCTCACCAACCAAAGCAAGGGTTTTATCATGACCAAAATGTCCAGCCAATCCTCCACTATGCTTCTCCTTGATGAGATTCTCCCTCATAGAACTTCGTGGAATGCACAACTGACTCCCTCTGAATAGCATATCATCTTGGATGATAAAATCCAACCATTTTGTCCTGTCTAGAGTAACAGGTTCTGTACAAGCTTTCCAAGCTTCACCAAAATCGGGATCCTCTGGATACAAATTCTTGAGTTCCTTGAACCCAACCACTTCAATCTGCATTTCTGTTAGCAATAGTTGCCTTCTGCTAAGAGCATCTGCAACCCTATTAGACTTTCCACTCCTGTGTTTCAAAACAAATGTATAACTCTGCAAAAACTCAACCCATTTCAAATGCCTCTGATTCAACTTTCCTTGACTATTCAAATATTGCAAAGCTTGATGATCAGTATACAAAACAAACTCCTTAGGAAGTAGATAATGTCTCCACTTCTTTAATGCCTGAACTATAGCATAAAATTCTTGATCATAAACAGAATATTTCCTCTTGGCATCATTTAACTTCTCACTGAAATAAGCAACAGGTTTACCTTCTTGGCTCATAACAGCTCCTATTGCAGTACCACTAGCATCACAATCTACTTGAAACACCTTATTAAAATCTGGAAGTGCTAAAACAGGTTCTTCTGTAACTTTTTGTTTCAACAATTGAAAACTCTTTTCTGCCCCATTTGTCCACTTAAACTCTTTTCTATCCCCTCTCATTGTTTCAGTCAAGGGTCCACAAATACTACTAAAATTTCTGATAAAATTTCTGTAAAAGCTAGCTAGACCATGAAAAGATCTTACCTCAGTGGCACTCTTTGGAGTAGGCCATTCAAGAATAGCCTGTACCTTCTCTGGGTCCATTTTTAGACCTTTTCCCGAAACTACAAACCCCAAATACACTAACTCCTTCTTCACAAAACTGCACTTCTTCAAATTAATCAGCAATTTCTCTTTTCTCAACTTCTCAAATACCATACGAATATGCATCATATGCTCATCCAATGTCTTACTAAAGATCAAAATATCATCTAGGTAAACAATGACAAACTTACCCAGAAATTCTTTCAGAACCTCGTTCATGAGCCGCATGAAAGTGCTCGGTGCATTGGTTAGCCCAAAAGGCATGACTAACCACTCATATAGTCCTTCCTTTTTCTTGAAGGCAGTCTTCCATTCATCTCCTTCTCTGATCTGAATCTGATGATATCCACTTTTCAGATCTATCTTTGAGAAATACACAGCTCCACTCAAACAGTCCATAATATCATCCATTCGTGGCAATGGAAACCTATACTTGATTGTGATCTTGTTTATTGCCCTAGAATCTGTACACATCCTCCATTCTCCATTCTTCTTTGGTGCTAATACCGCTAGTACAGCACAGGGACTCAGACTCTCACGGATCAATCCTTTCTGTAACAACTCATGTACTTGTCTGTTCAACTCCTCACTTTCTGCAGGTGTCATTCTGTGTGCTACCTTATTCGGAAAACTCGCTCCTGGGATCTAGTCCATCTAATGATTGATCTTCCTGACTGGTGGTAATCCATCAGGCATGTTATCGGATACAATATCCTGAAACTCATTCAACAAATCTGCAACTTCTACAGGAACATCTTCTACTTTCTCTTTACCAACTTTTGGAATTAAAGCAAAACATACATGCTCATGCCTCATACCATCTAGGAAATTTCTTCCATCAACAAAATTTATCCTTGCATTACCACATACCTTTTCTTCAGTCTCCTTCAATAGTTTTATCTTATGTCGCACTCCATCCTTTGTCAGGGAATAGGTATTCGCACGACCATCATGTACAGCACATCTGTCAAACTGCCATGGTCTACCCAACAACATATGACATGCATCCATAGATATGATATCACACAATACCTCATCTTGGTATCCACCAATCTTGACCTTCACTAGACATTGTTCATTGACCATGACCTTGTGGTCATCCTGTACCCAGGCAATCCGATATGGATGTGGGTGTTTCTGTCTCTTGAGCTTCAACTTTGTCACCATCTCTTCTAACACCAAATTGTCAGTGCTTCCACTATCAATAATCACATCACAATATTTACCTTCACACTTGCACCTGGTGCGAAATAGGATCCTCCTTTGCTCAGGTTCATTCTCACCACTCAACAGGACTCTTCTGTTAATCAACGTTTCTCCTCTTTTAGCATCTTCAGAATTTGATGATCTGGCATCTTCATCTACATGTGCAACTCTGGCCTGGCCTTCATTTCTCCTGTCTGTTCTGCCTTGGCGCTAAGGACATTCAAATGCCCTATGACCTTCTTCTCCACAGTGAAAACATGTTCCACGGAAGCCACCTCTTCCAGATCCTTGTCCCCTTCCTCTTCCTCTCTGATCTCTATTATTCTAATCCTAGAAGCGATTGGAATTATTTCCTCGCTGATTTTGACTGCTACTGGCCTCATCCTTCTTTTTCGGATCTTCATTTCAGCCATCATATGACCATCCACCAGATCGTCCACCGTGACATCTTCCGTTTTGTCTGCTCTCGAACTTCTTGTTCAGCTTTTCCTCTACCTTTAGGGCAAATTGGTATGCCTCCTCAATACTGTTCATTCGAACCAGATTCAACTCCTCCTAAATGCTTGGCCTTAAACCATTAAGGTATCAGGCAACTTTCTCCTTATCAGCTTCTGCATGGCCTGTTCTGATGAGAAGTCGGTAGAACTCCTTTGTATACTCCTGAACAGATCTTCCTGCTTGCTTCAAACTCTGCATTTTCTTCAGTAGGTCAAGCTCATAATCAACAGGAATGAACTGTCACTTCAATTTTTCCACCATCCGATCCCATCTTGTGATTTTATCTTTCCCTCTTCTATTTCGCTCCAACTGAATTTCTTGCCACCAGATCTTCGCATGACCTTTCAATCTGGCCTTCGCAAATTTGACCCTATCAGGATCATCAACATCTTCGTACTCAAAATATTCCTCACATTCATTGATCCAGTCGATCAATTCCTCCGGGTTAAGATTTCCAGAAAATGTAGGAACCTCAATCTTAGGTCTTTTCCCAATCTTGGAAATCGCCCAAAAAAGTCTTTCTTCCTCCTGGTTCACAATTTCAACTTCTCCTTCTTGATATTCTTGTTCGGCTTCATCCTCGCTTTCATCTCTGACATTAAGATTCATTCCTCTGCGAATCTCTTCTTGTAATGCTCGCACTTGTCTCTACAACTCTCTAACCTCAGGTGTTACAACACCAGCTCTTCCGCCACGTTCCCTTCGTGGAGGCATTTTCGCGATGCGCGCTGAAACCCTAGCCACGGTCCTAGTGCAAACTGCCTCACAGTCGGCGATCTGTTTACACACTCAAGAACTCCTGCTCTGATACCACTTGATGAAGGGTGCTCCCCTTAATACCACAAACACATAACAGACATAGAGAAACAACAACAATAATATGCAAGAACAGAAAATTGGCTTCTTATTATCTCCACAAATGTGGAATTACAAACTTTCAGAATTACAATATGCAAAGCCACATGGGCATTCCCTTACAATATTCTATAGGACAAAGCCTCGAACTATTACCCAGATCTACTACCCAGAACTATTCTGAACTGCCTAAGACAATAATACAGCCTTCCTTATATAGGCAATTTTCCACCGCCTGGGAAGGTTCCAGAATTTTTAGCCAATAAGGCCGACCAAACTTAGAATTATTTTATTTTACATTTTATTACATCATAGTCGGCTCAAGATAACCTTTGAAACCCGAACAAAAATTTTGAAGAAAATTATTTTTCGCCATTTCAGGTGGCCCAACTTCCGAAGACCATAAGTCATCACCAGTTGACCCGATCGGCTATTATAACCCCATTTCAGAAATGCCACGAAGCGCTCTATAGGCTTGACCCGCGCAAGCGCCCATCACTCAAATTTTCAACCTCATCCGAGGCCTCTAAAGCCTTCAAAACTGAGTTCAAAGTTTTTGTACCCTGCTGCCAATACCGAAAATCTTCAATATCTTTCAACATACACTTGATCTGGAAATGAAACTTTACTGGCAGACTTATATGACCAAAATGAACCTCCAAGAAAGAAATCAGATCATTCTGAGCACATGCAAAAATTACCAAAAATAGTAACTTTCCATAAATAGTAGCTCTGCACTAAAATAGCCCTTATTGAATATAAAAATAGAAATATTTTTGGGTGATGCAAGATTCCTCTTACACCCAGGATGCTCCTGCATCAGTCAACATCCTTGATATGATACTTTTGATTAGTGGATCTTTGTGGGTATCATCCCCACTGAGGTTTTCCCTTGGCCAGGGTTTCCTTGAGAACAAATAATGTGTTATGAGCTCATTTTCTTTATTGTTATGGATGCTCTTTAGTTTACTCTATTATGCAAGAATAAAGATAATGTGTTATATCCATAATTGGGAAAAAGTAAAAGTTTGTAGAATACTAATTCAACCCTCCTCTCAGTATTCCCTATTTCTAACACCTTTATCATTCGCTTGATCCACACAAGTGTAGAACAATTCAGGGCTATTGCAGCATAATCAGCTTCTGTTGTTGACTAAGAGATGCAATTTTTCTTTTTTCTTATCCAAGTGGCAAGTTTGTTACCAAGAAACACTGCTCCTCCTGATGTACTCTTTCTATCATCAACACATCTTGGCCAATCTGCATTAGTATACACATGAAGCTTAACATTTTCTAAATTAGGATATCATAGAGCATAGTCTATAGTGCCTTGAAAGTATCTAAATATTATTTTTACTACCACAAGGTGACTTTGTTTAGGCTCTACTACAACTTCCAACTATGCAAACTGCATTGGAAATATTAGTTCTAGTTTGAGTAAGATAAATGAGTTTTCCAATCATAGAATTTTAGAATTTTTTATCTACTACTTGTGAGTCATCTTCTTTTGTAAGCTTGCATCCAGCTATCATAGGTTTCCCTACTGGCTTGCAATTATCCATCTTGAATTTCTTTAATATATCTTCCACATACTTGGACTGATTAATGAAAATACCTTTCTTTACCTGCTACACATTCAATCCCAAAAAGTATTTGATAGGTCCAATCATGCTCATTTCAAATTCACTCTACATCTCCTTAGCAAATTTAGCACTAAGTTTTTCATTACCTCCAAAGATAATGTCATAAAAAAATATAGCTACAAGTAGTAAACCTTCAGATGTCTCTCTTATGAATAGATTACAATCTACTGCTCCTTTCTTGAATCCAATCTTTTTTAGATATCCATCTAGTCTCTCATACCATGGTCTAGGGGCTTGCTTAAGTCCATAGAGGGCTTTCTTCAATCTATATACCATATCAGGTCTGTTTGATAAGGTGAATCCTTTTGGTTGCTTAATGTATACTTCTTCTTTCAATTCTCCATTCAAGAATGCTAACTTGACATCCATCTGATAGACTTTGAAGTGTTTGAATGTTACATAGGCTAGAAACAACTGAATAGCCTCTAATCTTCTCACTGGTGCAAAAGTGTCTGAATAATCAATGCCTTCTCTCTACACATATCCCTTACATACTAACCTTTCCTTATTTCTTACTACTATACCATCTTCATTCATCTTGTTTCTGAATATCAATTTTGTTTGAATCACATTCTTATCTATAGGTCTTGGGACTAGTTCCCAAGTATCATTCTTAATAATCTAATCTAGTTCTTATTTCATAGCATCATGCTAATCTAAATCATTATATGCATCTTCAACACTTAAGGGTTCAATCTGAGATAGTAAACATACCACCTCATTGCTTGCAAATTTTTTTTCTTTTGATCTTGTTGTGAATTTTCTGCTCTGATCTCCAATGATGTCATCTTTGCAATGGTATAATTTTGGAATTCCTTCTTCACTTGTCTTAGGGTCATTAAATAGAACATCAATACTGTCAAACATTTCTTCAACAACTATCTCACTAGTGGAGGGTCTAGGTTCTTCTTCAATCATAGGTGAGTAATCATGATATATTTCTTGAACCATAAAATTTTCATCAATTTAAACATGAGAAATTTCAATGATCTTCTTCAATCTTAAATTGAAACACCTATAAGCTTTGCTTTTAGTAGAGTAACCAAGGAAAATACCTTCATTTCTTTTTACATTAAACTTGCCTACTGCTTCATCCCTCTTGATGTAGCACTTGCTTCCAAATATTTTGATGCAAGGTAGGGATGCAAGAGGGGCCAAAGGATGGTGCACCCTAATGATTTGAGCCTACAACACACATTTGAAACAAACAAACAACAAGAGTGAGAGAGAGAATGCCAGATCCTTTCAATTATTTATCATCAATTTGAATCATACATGCTAGGCTATAAGGCCTTCCCAGTTACAGCCTGATATTACATTGAATTACCAAAGTCCTCAAACATACGAGGATCTATTACAAATATGTAATCTAATCCTTCTATCTTCTATCAAAACTAACTCCCTAAACTACCACCAAACATCTACATTTATACAAGAAGCTACCAAGTTGAGTCAGCCTTCAAATCCATAATTAACAGAAGTAACGGTTAAATCTAGGACCATAGGCTTCCCAATGATGGATACAAACATTAATTCTATGATCCAATATAAATGCACAAGTCAGCCATAATAGGAAACAAAATTGAACCCGTCGGTAAGCAAGATAACCAAGCAGCAGATAGACAACGCCGAGCGCTAGTGAAATAACCAACCACCCAGAAGATAATGGACCACACTCAGTAACTAAAGGAAATCAACCAACTACCGACCAACTCAGTCAAAGAAGAAACGGAGCAACATAGACAAAATTCCAAATTCTTTTTGGTGACATAGGATTGCCAAGGACCCAAGATGCTCCTGCATCAGACACTTGGGGTTATTTTGAAATGATTCTCTGAATCATTTAGTAGGTCTAGTCCGAGCTACATCCAGCTCAGACTGTGAAATCCATGAACTATCTTCCATCAGTATATTCTTCCACTTAACCAGATATTCCATGTACTATTTTCCTCTTGTACTCTTTCCAACTCTTTTCTTCAAAATATGTTCAACTTCATCATTCTGCTTCTTAGGATATTCTATCGGTACTGTCACTTCTTCATTAGGTTCATGATACTCATATAAATCAACAATGCTGAAAATCAGTGATATGTCCATGTCATCAGGTAACTCAATCTCATATGCATTTCCACTATCAAATTTCTTCTGAATCTTGCGAGGTCCAAACTTCTTCATCTTCAGCTTTCCCTATGTGCCAACAAGAAACCGACCTTTCTTCAAATGAACCATCACTTCATCACCAACATCAAAAGTTTTGTCTTCTTGATCTATCAGCTCTATCTTTGTATTTCTGATTACTATCTTCTAGCTTCACCTTCACATATTCATGCAATTTCTTCATGTACTTAGCAAACTTTACTCCTTCAACACTTTTCTTATTCTCATCAGCAATGTCTCTCAAATCTGATATTCCTCTTGGTTGTGTGCCAATCACAATCTCAAATGGTGTTTTTCCAGTACTTCTATTCATTGAATTATTATATGAAAACTCTTCTTGTGCCAACATAGAATCCCAATTACTTGGTGTGTCTCCAACTAAACATCTCAAAAGATTTCCCAAACTTTTGTTCACAACCTTAGTCTGTCCATCGGTTTGTGGGTGAAATGTAGAACTATATTTCAACTCAGTGCCAAATTTCTTCCAAAGTGTTTTCCAAAAATAACCAACAAATTTATTGTCTTGGTTAGAGATAATACTACTCAGTAATCCATGCAATCTAACAATTTCCTTAAAGAAAATATCTGCTACATGTATTGCATCTGATGTCTTTATACAAGGTATAAAATGTGCCATTTTAGAAAATCTATCCACAACAACAAATATTGAATCATTACCTCTTACTATCTTTGGTAAGCCAAGAACAAAGTCCATACTGATGTCAATCCAAGGTTTCTCAAGAACAACAATCAGTGTATACAATCTAGTATCCTGACTTACTCCTTTTGTAACTTGACAAATACAAAAAAATTTCACAAATTTCTAAACATCTCTATACAACTGCGGCCAATAGTACTTCTCCTTAAGCAAATTCCATGTTTTATCAATGCCAAAATGTCTAGCTAAACCAGTACTATGTTTCTCTTTTATCAAATTAGACCTCATTACTCCTCTCGGTATACACAACTGAATACCTTTAAACAACATACCTTCCTGAATGAAAAATTCATCACATTTAGTGTCTTGTTGATCTTGAATAGGTGCTCTACACTTTCTCCATGGCTCAGAAAAATCAGGGCCATTTTCATACAAATCTCTCATCTCATCAAAACCAAGAACTTCAATTTTCCTCTTAATCATTAAAGATCTTCTTCTACTCAATGCATCAGCAACTCGGTTAGTGACTCCACTCTTGTGTTTTATCACAAATGTATAACTCTACAAATACTGAACCCATTTCATATGTCTCTGATTCAACTTATTCTGACTACCCAAATATTGTAATGCCTTATGATTAGTATACAAAAAAAATTCACTCGGTATCAAATAATGTCTCAACTTCTTCAATGCTTGAACAATAGCATAGAATTCTTGATCATACATAGAATATTTCCTTCTAGCATCATTCAACTTTTCACTAAAGAAAGCAACAAGTTTACCTTATTGAATCAACACAGCTCCAATTGCACTTCCACTTGCATCACATTCTACTTGAAATACTTTACTAAAATCAGGTAATGCCAAAATAGGTAATTCAACAACCTTCTACTTCAAAGTCTCAAAACTTCTGTCAGCTCCATCTATCCACTTGAATTCTCTTTCGTCTCCTCTCATAGTCTTAGTCATAGCATTACAAATTGAACTGAAATTCCTTATGAAATTTTAGTAAAAACTTTCCAAACCATGAAATGATCTTAGCTCAGTAGTATTCATAGGTGTAGGCCAATTCAAAATAGCTTCAACCTTTTCAGGATCCATCTTCAAACCATAAGCTGAAATAACAAATCCCAAATACACAATCTCTTCTTTCATGAATGAACACTTTTTCAGATTTATCAGCAACTTTTCCTATTTCAGTCTCTGCAAAACTTATCTAACATGCAAAAAATGTTCTTCTTTGGTCTTACTAAATACTAGAATATCATCAAGATATACAACCACAAATTTACCCAAGAATTTCTTCAAAACTTCATTCATTAGCCTCATAAAAGTACTCGGTGCATTAGTTAAACCAAAAGGCATAACCAACCACTCATACAAACCTTCTTTTGTCTTGAAAGTAGTCTTCCATTCATCACCTTCTCTGATTCTAATATGATGATACCCACTTTTCAAATCAATCTTTGTGAAATACTTTGCTCCAGTCAAACTATCCATTATATAGGAAACCTATATACGTCACTGTTATCTTATTGATTGCTTTGGAATCAATACACATTCTCCATTCTCCATTCTTCTTAGGTGCCAATATAGCAAGTACTACACAAGGACTCAAAATTTCTCTAATCAACCCTTTCTCTAGCAACTCTTGAATCTGTTGGTTCAATTCCTAATTCTCAGTAGGTGTCAACCGATGAGGTGCCTTATTTGGTAAACTAGTTCTAGGGATTAGATCCATACAATGATCAATGCTTCTTTTTGGTGGCAAACCATCAGGTACATTATCAAAAATGATATCACTATACTTAGTGAGTAACTTATCAATCTCCTCGGTGACATTATCCTCTATTTTCTTACTTGGCTTATTAGGAATCATAGAAAAACATACATCATTCCTCTTTAGAGAGTTTACAAATTTCCTTCCTTCCATCAAACAAACTTTCACAGATGTGAAAACATTACTAATAGGTTTTTCCATCAAAGGTAACAAGATTTATTTCTTTCCATCAACCACAATAGTATACTTATGTAATCTCCCATCATATATAGCATGTCTATTATATTGCCAATGTCTACCCAACAAAATGTGACAACAATCCATAGGCATGATATCACACAACACCTTATCATAGTACTTTCCAATCTTCAAATTCACATAACATTGTTCACTTACTAGGAGTGTATGCTCATCTTTGATCCATGAAATCTGATAGGGCTTCGGATGTACCAACCTTTCCAACTACAATTTTGTGACCATCTCTTCAGATGCTAGATTCTCCAAGCTACCACTATCAATGATTACCTTCCAAACTTTGTTAGAAACTCTACATCTAGTCTTGAACAAATGTTTCCTTATCAGATCTTCCTTCTTTCTTTCATTCCACAGTGCTCTCCTTACCATCAAGTTATTTTCTTTCTTAGGTTCATTTGGTGACTCTTCTTGCACCAAAGCATTTCTACTGCTACCAGCCTTCTTACTAGCTTGTGTACATTCAAAGGATCAATGTCCTTCCTCTCCATAGTTATAACAAGTTCCTCAAAAACTTCCTCTACCATAACCACCTTGGTAGTTACTGCCTCTGCCTCTAGAACTTTCACCTTTCCACTTGGTCTTTCCTTTGTCTAGATTTGTCTTTTCTAGTTCAGATCTACCATTTTCACCATTAGATCTACCTCTTCCTCTAGGGAATCTACCACCTCAACCTCTCTATCTTTTCTCATGTCTTTTGTTCAATTTCTCCTCGACCTTCAAAGAAAATTGATAAGCCTCTTCAATGTTCTCCAACTTGACCATACTAATCTCCTCTTGGATGGAAACTCTTAAACCATTCAAGTATTTGCCGATTCTTTCCACATCATCTTCATCATGTCTAGATCTAATATCCAATCTATAGAATTCCTCAGTATACTCTTTTACCGAGCTATCTTTCTACCTCAAACTTTGCATTTGCCGAACTAGGTTGATCTGATAATCATAGGGTAAGAACTTCCCTTTTAATTTATTGACCATTTTACACCATACCTTGATTTTGTCCTTACATTTCCTCTTTTGATCCAATTGAAGATGTTCCCACCATAAGGATGCATGACTTTTCAAATTTGTGCTTGCAATCTTCACCTTCTTATCCTCAAGGATATTTTCATCTTCAAAATAATTTTCCATTTCAGTGATCCAGTCCACCAATTCATTAGAATCTAGCTTTCCACTATACACAGGGGGGTTGAAATGCATTGTTGACTTCAGACTTGTCAAATCCTTCAAAAATATTTCTTCACCTTGATCAATAATAGAGGCAGGTTCTGCATTCGCATATTCTTCTTCAATTTCATCATCACTAACATCTTCAAGATGTATGCCTCTTCTTTGGGTTGTTTATACTGCTTCTAACATAACAACAATCTGCCTTAGCATATTTTCCAATCTTGGATCTTTATCTCACCTCCCATGAACCATCTTGACAACCCTCTACAATTGCAGGTCAGATCACAATCTTCTACCCCACAACAATTCACTAGGGCTTCAAGAGGAACCTACAGACCTATATCCACATACCTAGATCAAGATCTCACCTCACTTTGATACCACCTAACACAAGACAGGGATGCAAGAGGGGCCAAAGCATGGCACAACCTAATGATTTGAGCCTACAACACACATGCAAAAGCAACAAACAACAAGAGTGAGAGAGAGAATGCCAGATCCTTTCAATTATTTATCATCAATTTGAATCATACATGCCAGGCTGTAAGCCCTTCCTGGTTATGGCCTTATATTATAATGAATTATCAAAGTCCTCAAACATGTGAGGATCTACTACAAATTTCTAATCTAATCCTTCTATCTTCTATCAAAACTGAGTCCCTAAACTACCATCAAACATCTACATTTATACAAGAAGCTACCGAGTTGAGTCGGCCTTCAAATCCATAATTAACAAAAGTAACGATCAAATTTGGGACCACATGCTTCCCAATGATGGATACAAACATTAATTCTATGATCTAATATAAATGCACAAGTCAGCCATAAGAGGAAACAAAACTGAACCCGTCGGTAAGCAAGATAGTGAAGTAGTAGACAGACAACACCAAGTGCCAGTAAAATAACTGACTGCCTAGGATATAACCAACCACACTCATTAACCAAAGGAAACTGACCAACTACCGACCAACTCAGTCAAAAAAGAAATTGAGAAACACAAAAAAATTTCCAAATTCTTTTTGGTGACATAGGATTGCCAAGGACCCAAGATGCTCCTACATCAGATTCTAAAGTATTTTACTATGGGAACATTTCCAAACCATAGCTCATAAGGTGTCTTGTCCGTGCTTGGTCTCAATTGTATTCTATTGATGGTGTAGAATATTGTATTGATCACATCTCTCCAATAGGTGAGTGCAACATTTCCTTCAATCATTATAGTGCGTGATGTGTCAACGATGATCCTATTCCTTCTCTTTGCAATCACATTCTGTTGAGGGGTTCTAGGTGCACTTAACTATCTTTTTATGCCAGTTCTTCCTAGTACTTATAGAATCTATCAGAGGTGAATTCTCCTCCTCTGTCTAATCTTAGACACTTTATCTTTAGTCCAGATTCATTCTCAACCTTAGCTTTGAATATTTTGAACTTCTCAAATGTTTCTGACTTATCTTTCAAGAACGCAACCCACATCATTCTAGAATAGTCATCTACAAACAAAATGAAATACCTTTCACCATAGTATGATCTTGTTTGAGTTGGTCCACAAAGGTCTATATGAATTAGATCCAACTTGTTCTCTATTGAGTTATGATTTCTCCTGAATGATTCTTCACATGCTTTCCCATTACACATTCCCTGCATATAGTATCAACTGACTTTGCTATGCTAGGCAGGTCTCTTAATTCCTTAACATTACTAATCTTTACTATGTTATCAAAATTGATATGACATAGTATTTTGTGCCATAACCAACTATCATCTACTTTAGCAACAAAACAACTTGCTTCTGGATTAAGCTAAAAAACATTACCGTTAGTTTTTGATCTTGATGCAATCATTTCTCCTTCTTTGTTGTTAATGATGCACTTGTTTCCATTGAATTCCAATCTATATCCTTTGTCAAGTAACCTTCCAACACTTAGTAGGTTATGTTTCAAACCATCAACATAAAGAACATCATCAATGCTATTATTTCCATCCAAGGTGATGGCTCATCTACCAATGATGGGTTTGGGAGTGTTATCTCCAAATCTAACCATGCCTCCTTTGTATCTATCCAAATGTACAAATCTATCTTTGTCTCCTATCATGTGATGTGAGAAACCACTATCAATGATCCAATCTGTCCTGATGTCAACTTTTGAAATAAGAGATAATTCTTGTGAATCCTTTTCATCTTCAAGAGAAATGAATCCAATTTCTTCTTCTAATTATTCTTCATCTGATACTCCATCTCTAGCATAATAGCATTCCTTTGTATACTTAGGCTTATAGTTATTCTAGTACCTTTTAACTCTTGTAGGACACTTAGATGAAAAATGACCAATCTTATCACATGAAAAGCATTTAAATGGAAATTGACCTTTATATTTCCCTTTTCCTTTCTTTTCTCTTTTAGCAATCATAGCAATGAAATTAGCTAGTGTTTTCTCTTCATCATCATCATCAAAATTACTAGAGGTGCTTGTAGATTTCTTACCATGGACTGATGCTTTGAAGGCTATTTCACTTTTAGGTTATGTCTTCAATCTTAAAATCTCCAAAGCTGAAATTTTGTTTATCAAGGTCTCTCTTTTGAAATTTGATGTAAGCTGAATGGTGTCATCAAGGATGTTGATCTTTTTTTCATACTCTACTGTGAGAGTGGTCATCAACTTATCCATAATGTCTTCTTCTGAGATCTCTCCAACATTGTTCCTAATTCATGCAACTGCTTCATTAATCCTTTGGTTTTAATCTCTAATGTTCTCTTCAGGTAGCATCTCTAATGCATTGTATCTTTTCTTCCAAGTTTTTCTACACGCATCTTTTGTTTGTTTGTATACTTAAAATATGTCTTCTAGGTACTTCCATATCTTGTGGGCTATATCTACTTTCTTTATTTCCAAAACCTCACTATCAGATAGGGCACTAATAAGGGATTCTTTGGCTATTTCATTCTAATGAAATAATTCCTTATTCTTTTTAGTAGAATAATCTTTTGCAAGGTCTACTAAAGTAGGGATCTTGACTTCTTTTATAGTTACATAAAAAACTTCAAAAGCAATACATTGTAAATGTGTCACCATCTTGTTCTTCTAGTCAAGATAATTATTTCCTTCAAACTTAGGACTTTCTTTTCTGAAGAATGCCATCTAATCAAGCTCAAGCTATTAAACTTTCTCTCTAAGGTAATTGGCTCTGATACCAATTATTAGGAATAGTCCCAAGAGATAATTGAGACAGGGGGGGGGTGAATCAGTTATCTACTAGTTTCAATTCTTTATCCAATTAAGTATGTTGGGAGTTGCCTTTGATCTTCAACTTGTAGATTTATACTTTGATGGATAACTTTAATATAACTTTGACTCTATCACCACTCCAAAGTCTACAAGGAAGAAGGCCAATTAACAAGGATCAAGGAGATCTTCCTACACTTTGAGCCTTAATGGTTAGGTGGGTGTAACCTTGAATCACTTATCCAAAAGAGTCTCCAATCAATATACAACTATACCCCTTACTAATTGATTAAAGATTTTATCATTTATATATGTGTGTGTGATTGATGATGATGGACTACCTCTAGAGAAGGGATCAATGCCTTAACCTAGGGCATAGAGTCACCTAATAGCATACATCAAATGAAAATCCTAACTCAAGAACACTTGAATTCAGGATAAGTGCTTTGCCTATTATCCCTCTCACTCACATATCAGGACATCAAATCCTTATCTAGCCATGAACTCACTGAAACTACCTCAAAGACTTTAATCCTAACTTTGTTAGGAACTTAAAGATAATTTCAAAATACTCTTTGTTTACCATATGCTAGCCCTCTTTGTGAAATTAACATATATGAGCTCAAGAACAAAACAAGAAGACATACACAAATATGAAATTGGAATCCAAATGTATTCTCATTAAAAATTTTAGAATCAATACATTATCAAACAACAAAATCTCAAAGGAACAGACCCAAAATCTAGGCTCTCCTTGCTTAGTATAATACCATCAACAACCACCCTTACAAAATACTACTTTTTCAATATATACCACCACTAGTGATCTTGGGATCCACAAAATATGATGCAACAAGCTTTGGATGACTAGGTTTAGGGTTCTACCCACTAAAACTACCAAATCAGACAAAAATTAAATGCAGGGGAAGAAACCCAGGCAACCGGGAGAAGACATAACCCAGAGTGATCCTCAATCATGACAAAATCCCTGAGAAAGTACTAAGAACCACAAAAATGTCCAATTTGTCAACCAATTCGGCCACCTGCAACACGCCTCGAGCACAAAGAACATAATACAGACCCCTGCAAATGATCACTTAACACCCTGGACTACACTACAACACTTTGAAAATCATTTCCACCAACTCTAGCCGCTAAAACATTCAATTTTAGTCCTTCTGGTCATAGGAAACCCTCAAAATATTTGAATTTAAATAGTAACGGTCATATTCATGGCGCTAGCAGTGAATCAACGGCCAATATTTAAATCCCAATCAACTTTAAGTCATGACCATCTAATCCTCATGTTTCATGAGCTTTATGTCTTAACTCGACTGCTACCCTCAGGTTTACCTCTAGAAAACACGTGACAAAGAATTTCTTTATTCGTGAAATGAAAAACTAACTCACTGCTTAACCCCATGATCTGGAAAACAAAGGAAATCAAACTTACCCAGTTAGATTTGGTGAACTAGCGACAAAGGTTTTCGCTAGTTCACAGAACAATTTTTACCTCTGCCAATTCATTTAGCAATTACATGAATCCTTTTAAAATTGTCAGGCTGCTAAACACTTTTATCTAGACCGCTAGACCTTAGACCCCCACCTAGGCCCACTTTTTGCCACTTGTTAGTAAACCATTCACTTCTCATGCTAGGTCATCTCTGACATAGGACGCACAATCAGTAAGCCCTCAAATTGGTCAGCAGGCACATGATCTCATGGCTCTGACACCACCCATGAGATCATACACCAACCGTAGATTCCATCCTCATCACTAGCTTTTCTAACAATGTCCCCACCCTACTTTATCATCCATGTCGACCAATGAGGAGATGCCATTTGTGTACACATAGCAGTGGACCCACCATATTTTGTCACCTCTGGAAAAGGTAAAATCGATGGTTGTCTGAAGATCTCATGCATCTGACACATTCCTTAAGAACTTACACCTATCATCGATTCTCTGTAGATGTCAGGACCCTTTGATAAGCCAAAAACTAGGTCCCACTGACAACTGCCAACACATTAAATCATAGACCAATCAACAACTGCCAACTGCGCACACCTGGTAGATGGACCCACTGACACCATTATACCACTAGGAAGATCAAACGGATGACACATCATCTCATAGGCCTAAAAGATTCCATGAGATCATGCACCCACCATCGATCATGAATCCTCTAATTGAGATACCGGGCCTTCCTATCATAACATCCAACTCACGGTCACACAAACCAATTAAAGAATGTCACCTGTGCCAACATGGCAGTGGACCCGCTGCAAAGAAAGGATACGTCACAAATAAGAAATGGTGATTGGCACATGTTTGCAAGCCTCTGAAAAATCTCATGAGAAGATGCGCCCACCATTAGATTTTGATGGTGTCGGGGCCGGGCCCAAGAAAGATTAAGTCAAAACATTAGGAAATATTAATCGCTGGGACTTAGGAAAATTAAAGGCCACCGGGGACTAGAGACTTAGGAAAAATCAAAGGCATGACCCCGTGGGGTGACAAAATATTAAATTACATGTGCTAAAGGGATTTTAAGTGATTCAAAAAGGTAAAATGAAATTAGAACAAGGCCTGAGATAAAATAGGGCATTTTCACACCAATGGCTATATTTTCAAAATTTGAACTAAGGGTTATGATAGAGACCTAAAAATAACTGCAGAGACCAAAAGAAAAGGGCTAGAGCCATGAAATTTTTTCAAGGTGCTATTAGTGCTCTATATGGGGATGTGTGGCTCTTGTAGGCACAACAAGAATCTAGAATCACTAGTTATAGTAGACCACCTACTGGACAAGTGACAACAAAGAGCAACAGGACCAAAACCCTATAGACCAGGACAAAACAAGATAGGGGCAAGCAACTTTACAAAATTTATAGAATGTACAGACCTAACTACTATTCATGAAAATAAAATACCTTCAATTAAAGTATCTCTTCAAGAATTGTCCATGAACTAGCAATTCCTGAATATCACCATTTAACTATATGAATCTTGGCCCCATTTCTCATGAATTAGATATGGCCCTAGCCAGATGGGATCAAACTTACCATGTTTTCCTTTATCCTCCAATCTGGCATTCCAAATTAATACCAAATCACCAGGCTCAAACCTTCTTTCAATAGTCTTCTTGTCAGACAAATTCTTAACCTACAACTGCAGTTTGGCATTTCTTGCAACTGACTCTCTTCTAGTCTCATCTAGCCTAATGGGATCCTCAATTCTCAGCTACATTTCATCATCTATATCATCATCATATAATTGCACACACCTATACATTTCCAATAAATTGTTTTGAGGCATCCTTGCATGTATTCCATATACTAGGTCAAATGGTGCACAACCAATTGCCCTCTTCACAGTTACCCTATCAGCCCATATAGCTAATGGAAATTTTGAATTCCATGCCCTCTTATTCTTTTCAAGAATCCTTCTAAGGATCTTAATCAAACTCTTATTAGTAGATTATGCCTGACCATTTCCTTGTGGATGATAAGGTGAGGAATAAGAAATTTGAATTCCTAAACCTTTGCAGAATTCCTTGTACTCAGCAGACCTGAAGCACATGGCATTATCACTTACTATCCTCTCAGGGCACCCAAACCTTGTAACAATATTATTCAATATAAAATTAGTTACCACCTTTTTGGTTGCATTCCTTGTAGGTATACCCTCTACCCACTTTGTAAAGTAATCAGTGGCAACTAAGATCCATGAGTGTCCTCCACTTAACTTGTTTGGTATCTCCCCAATGAAATCAATTCCCCATTGTTGGAAAGGAGCTTGTACTTCTACTAGTTTTAATGGCATGTTACCTAAAAATTTAAGCTTACTAGAGAACCTTTGACAACCATCACACCTCCTTACCAACTATTCTACATCCTTGAAGATTGTGGGCCACCAGAATCCTGCTCTCAAGATTTTATGAGTAGTAGTTTTACCCATATAATGCTCACCAAAAACTCCCTCATGCATTTCTTTTAACAACTTGTTAGCTTGATCTCATCCACACATTTCAAAAGTATGCAATCTAAATTCTTTCTATACAATTTACATTTCACAATTGCATACTTGATGGCCTATAATTTCAATGTCCTCTTCTTATTGTCATCCATGTCCTCTAGACATTTCATGTTCCTTAAGTAATAGATGATATCTTGATACCAGATATAATCATCCATATGACATGTATAATCAATTTCAAAATGATTTATCTAATTTGCATCAAGATTGGATTGAGCCATCAGTTTTGCCAATCCTTGTCCTCTAACCAATTTAGTAATTTGGATATCAATGTTGAATTCTTGGATCCTATTGATCCATCTACATCTCCTCCCAGACACCTCCTGCTATGAGAAAATATCTTTGACTGCTGCACTTGGCACAAAAGCAATCACAACTACCCCCATCAAGTAACACCTAAAAGCCTTGACTACCTTGACCGATGCATAAGCTTTTTTCTCATTTATGTCATATTTTAATTCAGTAGCCTGCAAAGATTTATTGAAGAATGCAATAGGCTACTCAAAACCATCCTTATTCTTTTGTAACAAAACTACAGCAATAGTATGAAAAGATGCAAAAGAGAAGATATGCATTGGGACATTATAATCAGGTGCCTTAAGAACTGGTGCATCTTTGATAGCCTACTTGATATTCTTGAAAGCTTCATCAAGCTCACCCTCCCAATTGATTGTAGATCCCTTCTTTAACATCTTGGATATAGGTCTAGTGACCTCTACAAAAATTTTCACAAACCTCCTTAAGAAATTGACCTGACCAAAGAAAAATTGAATTCCTTTAACATTCTTTGGTCTCTGAATTTTATCAATAGCTGCCACCCTCTCAGGGTCAATTCTCTCTCCTTGCTTCCCCACTAAGTGGCCAAGCAACTTACCCTCAATGACACCAAAAGTACATTTCCTTGGGTTTAATGAAATGCCATATTCCAAAGCCCTCACAAATATTTTCTCTAAATGAGTAAAGTGGCCTTCTTCCTTCTTGGAATAGGTAGTTAAATCATCTTGATAAACAATAAGGAAATCATCAATAAAATCTAAAAAGGAAACATCCATTTCCCTCTAAAAAGTAGCACCAGCATTTGTGAGACCAAAAGACATTCTCACATAAACATATGTCCCCCAAGGTGTAGTGAAAGTTGTTTTAAACTGTTCTGATTCTTTGACAATTCCCTGATTATAACCAGAGAAACCATCCATCATAGACATCAATTCTGATCTAGTCACTCTCTTCAACATAGCTTCCATATTGGGTAGACAATAGTTATCCTTTAATGAGCTGATGTTCAAATTCTTGAAGTCCACACAAAGCCTGATGTCACCATTTTTCTTTCTCACAGGAACAAGGTTTGACACCCAAGAAGAATGCCTTATAGGCTTGATAATTCCATCATCTCTCAGCTTCATTAGTTCTTCTTGCATCTTGGGTGCCAAAGTAGGATTAATAGGCCTTTGTTTCTACCTAAAAGGTCTAGCATCTTCTTTCAATGGAATAACATGCTGAAACAAATCTTCTCTATAAACCTTTAGGTCATCATATGACCATGCAAAAACATGCTTGAATTTTCTTAGTAATTCAATCAGAGATTTTCTCACATTGTCAGACATGTCCCTACCAATGTATACCTTCTTAGGTGCCTCATGTGTTCCAAGATTTATCTCCTCTAGATCAGCATAATCTTCTCTTTTGATATTATTTTGAACTCTATCCTAGTTATCAAAGACAGTTTCCAAAACAACAAGCCCCTTGGGCACCTTGTTAGTTTTTAGTTGAATGACTTCATTTCCAAGGACAATCTCTTTTCCTTTTATTGACTCAACCAAGGCTGAACAATCAAATTCGTGACCATGATACTGATCTTTACAACTCATAAACTTCAAGATATCATTATCATCATCAAAAACTTGCCAATTCTCAATATTGTCTGGTATACTAGGCCTAGCCCAAATTTCAACTTTAGAGATACCAGTAAATGTAATATCACTGGGATTGATTGCTATATTGGCTAAAAAATTAGCCATCTTGTTGTTACTCCTATCCTTCCACTCAATATTGAAGGCATCAAAATGTTCAATCAAATCCCAAACTCCATTCCTATATTGTTTTAACCTTTTGTTCTTGGAAGCATATACTGACCTGACTTGGGACACCACCAACTCAGAATCACCAGCAACACTTAAGCACTTAATACCATGTTTTTGTGCCAACCTCAGTCCTAACAACAATTCCTCATATTCTACTCTATTATTTGTACAAAAGAAATTCAATGTGAAAGAAAATTTGTAGGTGTTTCCATTAGGAGAAATAAGTAAAATACTTGCTCCTGCTTCATCCTTGCAACTTGCACCATCAAAGTACATTACCCACAAATCACCCTTCATAGAATTAACACTTATCTCAATAGAGATAGGTGAAAAAATAGGTTCCTTCTCAAGTATAGGGATATCTTCCCTAAAAGCATTAATAACAGTATCCACAAAACATGTAGTTTCATTATCAATACTTCTTTCAATCATGTGGCATACTCTTGGTTCTCACTCAATCTTGACAAACTAATCATCAATCTTGAAAGTGGCATAGGATAGATCACACTATAAACTTCCACCCATGGTAGCACTCCACCTTCTAGATAGTAGCATCCCATAATGAGGAGGGATATCCACCACTAAAACACTCATTGTCAACTCTTTCTCTGGATATGCTGCCAGCCTATATGGCATTGCATTGATAGTCCCAATGACTGGTACCTCCCTCTGATTCATTGCACAACATCTACCTTGAACTGTATCAACTTAGAGGCCCAATTTTTCCATAATCTTTAAAGGCATAACAGTATTAGAGACACCACTATCAATCATACAATTTATTAATTTCATTCCATTCACAAGGACACTCAAAAAGAATGGATCAATGTTTTCAAGGGTAGCATTGATAGAACTATCCAAATATATAGGAGGAATTTGAGATACAATTCCCTGAGCAGCAACACCTTTCAAAGATTTATCCTAAGATCCATTGCATGCAACATCATTATTATGAACATTATCTACCCATGACATAGCTCTATCTTTGTGTTCAGGGATCCTCAACAATTCTGACAATGGAACCTTAACTATAATTTGGGACAATACAGATAACATATCAACAGGGGTAGTGGAAGGAATCTCAATTTGCACTGCTTTAGTATCCTTTTTCTTATTTGATACATTAGGTGTATTGGCCATCCTCATTTTTTAAATCTTAGCCATTGTGTTAACTGGCTTCTCAATATCACTAGAAAATCTTTCAACTCCAACTCCCTTAGGCTCATAATTCTTACCTTTTTCATTCTTGAATTTCACCATGTGATCACCTTTTGATTTTCTCTCATTAGGCTCTCTGGAGTTGGTACTCTTTATAAACATTCCTGCAACTTTTCCATTTATATCCCTTGCCACCATGCCCCTAGTTTGCACTTGGGCAATCATTTCTGTAGCAATCCTATCCATCTCTTCTCTAGAAGGTCTTCTTACATTTACTGGCTCAGAAGAAGAGTTCATGTTACATGTCTTCTTATCAATGTCTTCACTATTAGAAAAAACCTCTTGATGAAAAAGGGCTCGTGTGTGTCTCTTCACATTTATATCTACTTCTTCATCAAAATCAGAATAATCTTCTTATCCTAGATATGAAGTAGCCATGTTGCATCCAACATCATCTTGATCTTCTTCTTGACCTATCTCCTCACTACCACAATCTTGATTTGCAGCCATAGAATGTGCAACCACACAATGCTCTACAGAATGAGGGGACTGGCATGCAACACACCAAGGTATGTCCTCCATGAAATTTATTGAAGCTTTTTGTAGAGGGTCAGGGACACCTTTGTCATTGTTTCCTCTTGCAACAGGGACAACAGGCTTTCCATCCTTCCATTAGGTGTTGTAGGGGTAATTCTACAATCTATTCTGCTTATTGAAATTGTTGTTGAACTGAGGCCTTTCATTGGTAGGAGCATTGATGTTCCTATTTGTAGGTGCCTTCAAATCCTTCAATGCATTGAGCACCTTATCCAATTTATCTTCTTCTTGCCTCCTAGTTCCAACATTCCTATCATTTTCTTTCTTGTATTTCTTGTCCCCAAACAACCTTGGATCATCTCTCTTCCCACCCAACTTCCCTGATATTTTCATATTGTTCTCAATATTGACAATAATCCTAAAAGAATCTCTAAGAGTTCTTGGTTCCTTGTCCCTCCATAAGTAACCCATCTTTCCATCAAATGCATTGAAATATGTAGTTAGACAAACATTGTCATCTAACCGCATAACTTGAAACAACTTATGCATACCCTTCTGAAATCTCATGTTGAATTCAGCAGCAGACTCATTCTAATTTTTCCTTATGGTATTGAATTCATTCAAAATGAAACTAGCATTAGGCCTATCACCATACTGCTCTTTGAAACATCTCTCAAAAGAATCCCAAGTATTAATACATTTATTAGGAAGTCTCTTAAACCAATCTCTATCATCCTCCATTAGAGATTAAACAAACAATTTCATGACTACATCCTCATGCTCTACCTCATAATCATTAAGCATATCAACAAATAGCCTAAGATGCTCCTCACAACTAATAGCATTATTACCAGAAAAATTAGGTACCTTATCTCTTATATCAGTTGGAAAAGCATTTGGGTAGCTTGGTATCCCATCAAAACTAATTTTCCTATAGCCTTCTAGTTGCATAGGTCTTCTTTGAAATCCTAAACTAGTGTTCCCACTAGAATTATTATTTTTATCTACATTCCCACCCACTTGCACATTTGACTATCTATTAGGATCAACAAATGATTTGGTAGATACATTAGGAATTAGATTACTAGTAGTAGCACTGCTAAGTGGAATAGTAGTGTTCATCGATGGCATACCTAGCTGAGTAGCAGAAGGGCCAAGAACATTAGCTGATGAAGCCTTCAAGAACTGGATCTTTTTTCTTTTCTCTGTAATAGCAACATCAACTTCATCTCTTTCCAACTCTTGAGCTAGAGCTTCATCCTCTTTTCTTTTTATTTCTATCTCTATCTCCCTATTTGATTTAGGTGGTGGGACCACTGGTATTGTCACTAGTTTTCTTATTTGGACACCCACCATCTTCTGCTTTCCTTTTTCATTAATAACTACATTAGGCCTAGTGATCTCACATCCATTCTTACCCTTAGGAAAAGGAGCATAAATTTGCACTTGTTTGATCATAGGGCCTTCTTCATCAAACTCATGGTCTTGCAACAAGCATTCCTGCTCACTTCTTAGAGCTTCAAGATCACCAAAAATATCATGCTGCAAAACCCTAGGAGCAGAAGCAAGCATCTTGTTTCTCTGCTTTAGTTCATTAATTTTTCTTCAAAGAGACTACCTTTCTATTAGAGCATTCACCTTTTTATCCTCTCTCTCCTCTTGTAACCTCTTATGTATGGCATCCTACTCTACCAACTGCAACCTTAGTGCATTTAAATCATCTGGGTCTATCATAATGTCATAAAAAACTAATGACACATCTATATCAATGAGATTTTGATATGGTAAATGGACTTGCCTTGGTCTCATGGGCTCCGTTTTGAAATTATCCTCATCAAGATCTAAATCAATCTCAAAACCCATCTCTCTAGCTTGTTCATCCTGACCTGCAAGCAATGAACCCTTGTCTTGAAATACAGCCTTTGGGGTATCATAAAATTTATCCTCAGAGTGACCACCATCTAATCTAGAAACTATGTCTTGTGAACCTTCCTCACTTGAGGAAACATTTGGTGCTCTAGCTCTGGTATTTCTTTGTTCTCTTATGGGAGCACTAGTAGACTCACCATTTCTCCTGATCCAACTCTTCTTCTCCTATCTAGGTAATTGTTCCGGAGTAACCTCTAGATTTTTTTCTGACAAAGGACCTGGTATTCCTTCTTTTGTCCATGATTTATATTATGACATTGGTTCCAACCCTTTGATTCACCACCCACCAAAGTGGGAAATCTTTAACTAAATATAACAGGAAAACAAGAGTTCACTTTGCAAACTTTTATCCCTAGACTCTCCCCAATAGAGTCACCATTTTGTTGGGAGTTCCCTTTGATCTTCAACTTGTAGATTTATACTTTGATGGATAACTTTAATATAACTTTAACTCTATCACCACTCCAAAGTCTACAAGGAAGAGGGCCAATTAAAAGGGATCAAGGAGATCCTCCTACACTTTGAGCCTTAATGCTTAGGCGGGTGTACCCTTGACTCACTTCTCCAAAGGAGTCTCAAAACAATATAAAAATATACCCCTTACTAATTGATTAAAGATTTTATCATTTATATATGTGTGTGTGATTGATGATGATGGACTACATTTAGAGAAGGGATCAATGCCTTAACCTAGGGCATAGAGTCACCTAATAACATACATCAACTGAAAACCCTAACTTAAGCACACTTGAATTTAGGATAAGTTCTTTTCCTATTATTCCTCTCACTCACATATTAGGACATCAAATTCTTATCTAGCCATGAACTCACTAAAACTACCTCAAAGACTCTAATCCTAACTTTGTTAGGAACTTAAAGATAATTTCAAAATACTCTTTGTGTACCACATGCTAGCCCACTTTGTGAAATTAACATATATGAGCTCAAGGAAAAAACAAGAAGACATACACAAATATGAAATTGGAATTCAAATGTATTCTCATTAAAATTTGTAGAATCAATACATTATCAAACAACAAAATGCCAAAGGAACAGACCCAAAATCCAGGCTCTCATTGTTCAGTATAATACCATCAACAACCACCCTTACAAAATACTACTTTTTCAATATATACCACCACTAGTCATCTTGGGATCCCCAAAATAGGATGCAAAAATCTTTGGATGACTAGGGTTAGGGTTCTACCCACTGAAACAACCAAATCAATCAAAAATTAAATGCAGGGGAAGAAACCTAGGCAACCAGGAGAAGACAAAACCTGGAGTGATCCTCAATCATGACAAAATCCCTGAGAAAGTTTTGAGAACCATAAAAATGCCCAATTTGTCAACCAATTCAGCCACCTGCAACATGCCTCAAACATAAAAGAACACAGTACAGACCCCTGCAAATGATCACTTAACACCCTGGACCACACTACAATAGTTTGAAAATCATTTCCACCAACTCTAGCCGCTAAAACATTCAATTTTAGTCCTTCTGGTCGTAGGAAACCCTTAAAATATTTGAATTTAAACAACAATGGTCATATTCATGGTGCCAGTAGTGAATCAGCGGCCAATATTTAAATCTCGATCAACTTTAAGTCATGACCGTCTAATCCTCATGTTTCACAGGCTTTATGTCTTAACTCGACTACTACCCTCAGGTTTACCTCTAGTGAACATGCAACAAAGAATTTCTTTATTTGAGAAGTAAAAAACTAACTCACCGCTTAACCTTGTGAATTGGCAAAGAAATGAAATCAAACTTACCCCAGTTAGATTTGGCAAAACTGGTGACAAAGGTTTTTGCCACTTTGTAGAACACATTTTACCTTCGCCAATTCATTTAGCAATTACGTGAATCCTTTTAAAATTGTCAAGCTGCTAAACACTTTTATCTAGACCGCTAGAGCTTAGATCCCCATTTGGGCCCACTTTTTGCCACTTGTCAACAAACCATTCGCTTCTCATGCTCAATCATCTTTGAAACAGGACCCATAATTAGTAAGCCCTCAAATTGGATGGCGGGTGCATGATCTCATGGCTCTGACACCACCCATGAGATCATACGCCAATCATAGATTCCATCCTCATCACCAACTTTTCTGACAATGTCCCCACCCTACTTTATCATCTAGGTCGACCAATGAGGAGATGCCATTTGTGTACATGTAGCAGTGGACCCACCATATTTTGTCACCTTTGGAAAAGGTAAAATTGATGTTTGTCTAAAGATCTCATGCGTTTGACACATTCCTTAAGAACTTACACCCATCATCGATTCTCTGCAGATGTCAAGACCCTCTGATAAGCTGAAAACTAGGTCCCACTAAAAACTTCCAACACATTAAATCATGGACCTATCAACAACCTCCAACTGCACACACCTGGTAGATGGACCCACTGACACCATTATACCACTTGTAAGATTGGATGGACGATGCATGATCTCATGGGCCTGGAAGATTCCATGAGATCATGTGCCCACCATCAATAATGAATCCTCTTATTGAGATACTGAGCCCACCTATCAGAATGTCCAACTCATGATCATGCAAACCAATTAAAGAATGCCACCTATGCCAACATGGCAGTGGACCTGCTGCAAAGAAAGGATACGTCACAAATAAGAATTAGTGGTTGGTGCATGTTTGCAAGCCTCTGAAAAATCTCATGAGAAGATGCACCCACCATTAGATTTTGATGGTGTTAGGGCCAGGCCCAAGAAAGATTAAGTCGAAACATTAGAAAATATTAATCGTTAGGACTTAGGAAAATTAAATGCCACCGGGGGTTATAGATTTAGGAAAAATCAAAGGCATGACCCCGTGGGGTGACAAAATATTAAAGCACATGCGCTAAAGGGATTTTAAGTGATTCAAAAAGGTAACATGAAATTAGAACAAGGCCTGAGACAAAATAGGGCCTTTTCACACCAATGGCTATATTTTCAAAATTTGAACTAAGGGTTATGACAGAGACCTAAAAATAATTGTAGAGACTAGAAGAAAACGGCTAGAGCCATGAAATTTTTTCAAGGTGTGAACAAAGTATACTTAAACAAAAATAATTAACACAATGAAAGAACACTTGAAAACAACACCAATATTTTGGTTACAGGGAAACCCAAATAGGTAAAAACCTCGGTGAGAATTGACACCCACTAATAATCAGCACTAGTGTATTATGATCCTTGTTAGAAGATCCTTAACCCTATTAGGAGTTGTCTTTAAAATGCATTTAGTATAGTGGCTTGGTCAAGGGTCAGACCCTATTAGGATTCTTTTACAATTAACCCTATTAGGGGTGAGGACGCATTGTTTGAGAGCTCACTGCTCAAATGAGTGAAGGCTACAACCTTATGAATAACAAATACACACTATATCTAGATCTTGGTGAGTTTCACTTTGACCTACTATTAGGATTAGTTCCAATGTATAGAAAAAATAGTTTACTTGGTTACATAGACCTTTTTTTGATGGCTCAACACTTCACACACTTTGGTCTGCTCTTCACAATCAACTTTGAACCATGACTTAGCAATCACAAATGACTTCTTATAAATATCTTTCCTCTAAATGATATAATCAAGTTTTCCAGTTAGAACCACCTTGAAATCATATTAGAGAAACCATAAAATACTCCAATAATAATTCTGTCAGCTCTACTAAGCACACAACACATTCTAGGACCTATCCAATATTAATAAATGTAGACACACACTACACATTGTCGGCTCTACCAAAGTAACTGAAACTTTCTCCTCAAGCTGAATTACATCATGCACTCTTAACCAAACATTACTAACTCTTCTCCAAGCTCTAATCCAGGGGCTCATACTAAAATGATAGGCACAACTCCTGAACCAATATAATCTATGTCGGCTCTTCTAAATAGACATAGGAAATTGCTACTAGTGAATAGTGACTGTATAAGTTCACTTCTACTAATCATCAAAATCTACATCCATGAATGTAACATCACTAACATGTCTACATCATATATCCAAATGTGTAAGGCTCCATGATAACTCTACAGACAATCACTCATAGAACACTATCTGTAACTCTTTCAGGAACATTGATGACACAAGCTATTATATAACTATCTGTACTAATAGTTAACCTATGTGTCCATGATATCATACTGATAACATGTCCATGTTGTATATACTAGAAGCTTAGTGCATATGTCTTCCATGCATGCTACTTACCATATGTTTTCATCAATGATAAACATACAGTCAGCACTAGCTTGCTGGCAAATCTCCAACAAGGAGCACACACACCATATTGGTATTAGAGCTTTTATTATCAGGCTTGTGATTGATGTTACAACCTAATAAATCAGTAGGAGAGAATACATCATTTGATTTAGTGGAAGATAATATGATGGTGACTAACACTAAGTTAACCAAGAAGAGGACAATACATTACTCTGGGAAAGATTGGGTCAATTAGAGCTAAAGGTGGATGAAGTGGATGTAAAGGTTGAAGAAGATAATGATAAGATAGATGGAAAACAAAAGGAGATCCTTTTGGAGGATGAGGTCCTTGAACTAGACCCAATACTAGCTGAAGAACTATTCTTGAAGGTATTGAAAGCCTTGAGTGGAAAAGCATTAGAAGGCATTCATATCTTCAATGGGAAGATGGAACCAGAGATAGTCCTAGATTAAATAGAAGGACTAGAGAACCACTTTGAGTGTGATGGAATCACAGAGGCTCAAAAGGTTAAAGTAGCCAAAGATAGATTAAGAGGTCCGGTACTTACTTGGTGGAAGTTTCTACAAGATGAGAGGGAGAAAGAAGGTAAGAATCCAATTTATACATGGAAGGAAATGGTGGCCAAAATAATGGATGCATATCTACTAGTGGATTATGAAATCCAACTCCATAAGAAGTGGAAAAGTCTTAGGAAAAAAGACTTGGATGTGAACTCATATACTGAGGAGTTCCAAAAAAAATTCATGAGATCCTGAATTGCAGAGGATGAGAAAGTGAAGGTGGAAAGATACCTCAATGGGCTCAAAAATAATATCCAAGATGAGACGAGTCTTATGATTCCTAACACATTCAAAAATTTCATCATCTTACTATCAAGTTAGAGGAAAAGTTGAGAAAGAAGCAAGATTCTAGTACCTCAAGAGGCATAGGTAGAGGAAGAGATAGTAGAGGGAAAAGAAGTGAATGTGGTGGAAGGAGTTTAGAGTCAAAGGCTCAAGGAGAAATCAAATAGAATGAGCATGAAGAGGAAAGCTCTAGTAGAGGTAGTAGAGGAAGAAGCCATAACTTTAGAGGAAGAAGTGGTGGAAAAGGAAGAGGAAACTATTTTTCCAACATGAAATGCTACCATTGTAACCAAATGGGGCACCCTACTTATAGGTGTCTAGAGAAGAGTAGTACTTCTCAAGGAGGTGATAAGAGAGTCAATATTATTCATGAGGAGAAAAATGCAACAATGAATCACCCTAAGCTACCACTAACATTAGAGGAACGTGAGAACATCATGATGAGGAGAACATTGATCAAAGAGTCGGTTAAAGAGGAGCCAAGCCAAAGGAGGTCCCTGTTTAGGATAAAATTTAAGATGATGGGAAAGGTGTGTAGATTCATCATTAAATTAGGGTCTACTAAAAACATTGTCTAAGAGGAAGTGGTCAGCAAGTTAAAAATGATAAGGATACCCCACACTAGTCCTTACAAGGTCACGTGGCTGAATAAAGGATAGCATGTGTTAGTTAATGAACAGGCTTGGGTGGAGTTCTCAACTGGGAGGTATAAGGAAAAATGTATTATGTGATGTGTTACCTATGGATGCATGTCACTTTCTCCTAGGTTGACCATGGAAAATTTTATCTCCAAGCTATGCATGATGGAGTGAAGAACTCATATAATTTCAAGAAGGATAATGTGACATTTAAAATTCAGTCAATGTTAGAGGATGCAAAGATAAAAATAGTAGGCCCTAATGTACTCATGGTTGGTGAGAAAGAGTTCTTGGAAGCCTTGGAAGAGGGAGAAGGAGTTGGCTTTACATTGGTGTTGAGGCCAAGAGAGGTAAATGATGACAAGGTAGCCAAGAAGTCAGAGCTCCCTAAGGAGATACAAAGCATGCTACAAACTTATGAAGGCACAGTAAGTGATGGAAAACCATTGAAATTACCCCCTAAAAGAGCTATAAGTCATAGGATAGACTTCATACCAGGAGCTACCCTTCCCAATAAGGCAGCCTATAAGATGACCCCTCAACAAAATGATGAAATTTCTAGACAAATCCAAGATCTTTTAAGTCAAGGTCTTATTAGAAAGAACATCAGCCCATGTGCCATACCCATAGTCCTAGCACCTAAAAAAGGAGGAACTTGGAGGCTTTGTACTAATTAAAGGTCCATAAATATGATAACCATTAGGTATAGGTTCCCTATCCCTAGGATTGAAGACCTAATAGATTGTCTAGGTGAAGCCAAGTACTTTACCAAGATAAAGTTGAAGAGTGGTTATCACCAAATTAGGATATATGAAGGAGATGACTGGAAAACAACCTTCAATACCAATGAAGGTTTGTATGAATGGCTTGTCATGCCATTTGGACTGTCTAATGCCCCCTCCACATTCATGAGGCTCATGAATGAAGTCCTCAAAGACTACATTGGAAAATTTTTAGTGGTATATCTTAATGATATACTAATTTATAGCAAGATGAAGGATGAGCATCTCCAACACCTAGAGACTATTATCAAGAGGCTGTATGATGAGAGGTTGATGATAAATTTGGAGAAATGTGAGTTCATGATATAGGAATTGTTATACCTTGGGTTTGTACTATCTCATGGTGATTTGAAAATGGACACTAGCAAAGTGGAAGCCATCCTCAATTGGCCCAATCCAAGGACAAAAACAGAGGTAAGAATTTTTCATGGCCTTCCTCAATACTATAGGAAGTTTATTAAGAAATTTAGTGCTATTTGTGCTCCTATGTTGGACACAATTAAAGGAGGCATGAAGACTAAGTTTGTGTGGAATAAAAAAGCTAACAATAGTTTTGAGTTTTTGAAGAAAAGGATTGCTATTCAACCTATTCTGGTTTTTCCAAGCTTTGAGAAGTAATTTACCATAGAGTGTGATGAAAGAAATGTGGCTATTGGAGCTGTTTTAAGCCAAGAGGGTAGACTAGTGGCTTTTCATTCAGAGGAGTTGAGTGAAGCTAAGAAGAAGTATTCTTCTTATGACCTTGAGATGTATGCACTAGTTCAGGCCTTAAGGAAATGGAGGCATTATTTGCTTCCCAAGGAGTTCATAGTTTATTCAAATAACCAAGCTCTAAGTTTCTTGAACTCTCAAGAGAAACTAAGGCATAAGCACATGAAGTGGGTTGAATACTTGCAAGAAAACACATTTAACATTAAGCATCAGAAGGGAGTAATAAACAAGGTGGAAGATACCTTGAGTAGAAGAGCTCTCACTATCCAAGAGATACAATTGAAGAGCATGGGAATAGAACACTTCAAAGATCTATATGCTGATGATGAAGACTTTGTAGACATTTACAAGGTATGTGTTGAACATAAGAATCATTTCCATAGAAAATGTGCTGAATATACTTTTCAAAGTAACATTTTATTTAAAGGAAGTCAACTATGTGTTCCTAGAGGGTCTATAAGAGAAAATTTGATTCAAGAAAAGCACAATGGTGCATTGAGTGGTCACTTTGGGATGATTAAGACACATGAACTTGTTCAAAGGTTCTACTTTTGGCCTAGAATGAACATTGATATTAGGAAATATGTTGAGAGTTGTATTGTTTGTCAAAAGGCCAAAGGAACTTCAAATCCTGGTCTATATCAACCACTACCTATCGCCACTAGACCATGCGAATGCTTAAGCATGGAATTTGTAGTTGGGTTACCCAAGACAAGAAAAGGGATGGATAGTGTCTATGTAATTATGGATAGATTTAGTAAGATAGCTCATTTTGTGCCATGTAAGACAACCAATGATGCCAGCTAAATAGCTTCTGTATTCTTCAAAGAGATAGTTAGGATACATGGGTTACCCTTGAGCATAGTGTCAGATAGAGACACCAAGTTTATGAGTCACTTTTGGAAGAATCTTTGGAAAAGATTAGGCACCAATTTGTCCTTTGGATCTTCATACCATCCTTAGATAGATGGTCAAAATGAGGTGGTAAATAGGAGCCTTGGAAATATTTTAAGATGATTGACCAAAGAATATGGTCAACAATAGGATCAATTGATTGGATAGGCTGAGTATGCATATAATGATACTATGAACAGGCCCATAGGGAAGAGTCCCTTTGAAATTATATATGGCCTACATCCTAGAGGAGACTATGAACTAAGAGACTTAAAGGATCAAGTTAAGTGAAGTGGATATGCTAATGATTTTTCTTATGCCATGTAGGAGATTCATGATATAGTCATGAAAACATTGATTGATAACACCATGAAACACAAGACTAAGGTTGATGAGGGTAGAAGAGAAATCCAATTCAATATTGGAGATTTAGTAATGGTGTATCTAAACAAATCTAGACTACAGAAGGGAGTCCCTCACAATTTTCAAATGAGAAGGATAGGTCCCTGTCCTATCTTAGAAAAGTATGGAGACAATTCTTATAAAGTGGAGCTATTGGAGGATAGTGGACTATACCCTATTTTAAATGTTGTAGACCTAGTTCTTTACAAAGGATCAACACCAGATCTTGATCAAAGTATCATTGAAGTTATTCAAGATGTGGATGAGCTCAAATTACCTTCTACATCAGTCAAGAAGGCTAAGAGCATACTTGATTCATGAGTCTACAAGAAGACTAGAAAGAAGGAGTACAAGGAACATTTGATCAAATGGAATGACCAATCTAATGTAGATGTAGCATGGATCAAGGAAGATGACTTTAAGAAGTTTGGAGTTGATCCCACCTTACTCAATCCAAGGGTGGATTGAAGTCTTTTATTTAGGGGAGGATGGTGCAGGAGCACCTAGGCAATCCTCAAAGCCCTTAAGTTTTGGCTTTTATCTGACATTAGCCAAGTCAGAGTTGTGAGTTTTCTTTGAGGCCTTAGTAGGTCATGTGGACTAGGTGAGTTACTGTTAGAACTAAGGTCACCAATTAGTTATTGTTAGTTGTTTTGGTTAGTTTAGGCTTAGAAGTATAAAGTTGGGATTTGGGCTATTAATGTGTGCTAAACCCACGAGGGATGTAAAGAAGATTCTTTAAGGTCATTAATGGTGTTAGTTCATTGAACTAAATAGCATAGAGGCCCTATATTCTAGTTGTCCTAATGAATGTAAAAGATGCCCAAAGTTGTCATGACAACATTTGCAATTTATTGTAAATGTTGCACGTAACTCAAAAATATTGGATTCCCAAAAAGATAGGATGGGAAATAAAATAAAATGGCTTAAAAAGGTGAAGAATGGCATCTAAGACTCTCTCAGGCTTGAATCTAAAGGTAGAGAGTATTGTAATCAAGTCATTTTTGGTAAGAAAGCAAGGAGAGTTCCTGTATACAGTGCACAGTCTACTGTTCTTCCATGTTAATGGTGTTGTAATGAATTAAAGCTCAAGAGTTAACTTTGGATTTAAGTAGAGTATTATGTTTTAAGTCTTTCCTTTTCATAGTGTTAGACATTTTTAGTTAATCTTCAAGTTGTAAGAAATAAGTTTGAACTAGCTTGTCTGCTAGTTACCTTTAGCCTCTTTTTGCTTTCATGGCTCCCACTTGAGATTCAACCATTGAAATCTCTAAAAGGTGGATGAATCTTGTAGTGCAGCATTTTTATATAATGTATATAGAGGTAGGAGTCCTAAAGAGTTGAGCTTCTATTTTTAATGTCAAGCCCTAGGCAAGCTTAGTGTGCACAGTTAGAGGTTTGACAGTGAATGAATTGAAGATTGCATGCAGGGGAATGAAGTAAAGTATGAAAAAATTATAGTTCAAAAAAGTATATGACATGTAGTTGAGATACTAGAGGGATGGGATGGTGTTCAATCCATCTGATTGAGTTTCAAGCAAGAAATAGGGAGGTCCTAGAAATTAGGCCTATTAGCCCTATTTGACCTATATAATAGGAAACCTATGTATGGATGCCCTAGGAACCCAAAACCTTTTGAATCCTTCATATCTTCCAAAAGGGTATCTGAATATCAAATTAGGTTTGTAGGTTGTTTGGGAAGTTTGGACAAGAAATGGTGAAAAGACCCTGTTAAGGGCTACAAGGAAACTAGGCCTAATTAGGCCTCCATAAGACAAGTTCTTGGACCTGATTGAAAAGGGCTTGGAGATCCATAAAAATGGATTTAAATAGAAATTTTTTGAATGTTTTAAAGGTATTGGACACCCCTTTAATCAATTTGATAGCTTATGTGAGAGCGGCTATTGGAGTCTTCTAAGTGTAGACAAGCGATTGAAGCATAACTTTAAGGTGGTTGTCCTTCAAGGTTAAACACAAAGAGATTTCCTCTTAGAGAAGAGTTTTGTAAGGTGTTAGGTTGAACATCTAAGACTATATAGATCCTAGAGGAGAGTAGGATCCTTGGAAGAATACAAGAAAGGTCCTCTTAGCATTTTTGTGAGCACACCAAGAAGCACATACACCAACCTCCATCAAGATCTTACATGGTAATGAATTTATGTATGCCACCAGTCATATGATGTAAACATCACCATCTATTATCCATGTATCATTATTACTAACATTAGAAATTTGGGCTTTTTCCTCTTCATAACATTATTCATCAAAATCATCCTTGATAGAAACATACACAACCTCTTCACCTTCATCATTATCTAAATCATCATTAGTTAGTCCTCCTCCATAAATTTTGCATGAATTCTTACCTTTTTTTCTTGAAATATAGTTATTTCTTGAATCTATTCTCTCTTTATTTATTATCTATATTGTGTTTCTTCTCATTTTTGTTATTGTCAGGATATCTAGATGGAATATGACCAATCTTGTTGCAATTGAAACATTTCAAAAGTTAGCTTACCTCAATATTTTCCTTTTCCTCTCCGTAGTCTTTTAGCTAGTAAGTATTCAAACTCTCCTTGTTGTCTTTCCTCTTCAAATAGAGTTTCTAGATCACTCTTGGAACTATGAAACCTTTCACTTACACTGGTTACATAACCATCACTTCATCTAGACTCTCTAGAATTTACAATGTTCAAAATGACTTGAAAGAAGATTGAATCATAGTAGTTGTAGGTAAACTATTGTCAAAATCATTTGGATCAAAAGAAATAAACTTTCCAATTGTAGCATCCAGTGAAACATGCATCTACAAAATGGATCTCAGATCTTGTATTGCAGACACTCAGATGGTATATATAGACAAACATGTGCTCAAAAATTTTCTTTTTATATCTTCTTGTTCAATATGTCCTCTAGCACCTATGATAATAGTCACAACTTCTTTCAATCTTGTATTGTAGTGTGTCACATATTCACCTTCTCTCATTCTCATAGAATCAAATTTTCTTTTCATACTTTCAACTTTTTCCATTTTAACATACTAATCTCCACCATATACTAACACAATCTTGTCCCACATCTATTTTGTTGTATCACATCCTTTAAGATCACTAAAATCCAAGTCAGTGAGAGAAAAAAGATATCTCGATCATAAATTATGTGTGATCTTGGCTTTATCTTATTTTTTTCAACTATCATAGGCCCAAATGGTGGTGGTGAATACTCATTACAAAGATAGTATAATTCATACTCTCCAATTCCAAATATCTGTAGCCTAATCCTTATTTTCCATCTAGAGAAGTTGTCCCTATTCAACTTCGGTGCCTCCCTCTTATACATATTTGGATCTTTTCCTTAGGTATTTTAAAATTATCCATTTAGAGTACCTTTTCTTTGATACCAATTTTTGGATTACTGAGAGGGGGGTGACTAAGTAATCAATCATTCTTTAAACCTTAAAAACTTTAACTCTGATTCAATTCAGTTAGATAAAATTCAATAGTAACCAAAACAACATTAAATTAACTTTTTTAATCAATAACTTTAAGTAATTATAAAATAACATGAGTAATAAACATTCAACACATTTGAGACCAGTATTCAACTTTGAAACCTGATTAGGGAAAAAACACTATGGGAATTGTCACCCACCAATCAAGATACTCTTTTCAAATATGCTAGGTTAAGAGCTAATCCCATCAAAAATTACAATGCACATTGTTAAATGTGACCCTGTTAGGGGATTTACCTCAAATCTATTATGATCTTCACCCTTTTAGGAGTGTCCTAGTTGAAGGGAATTGAACATTATTATAGAATATCACCTCTCTCAAGGATTTACAATAAGACTATTAAGTCCACACAGTTAAGACATTTTTCTACTACAAATGTTAATAAGAAACAATAAAAAATTTGATATGTACATCTAAAGCTACCTCTTTGTTAGTCAGATCCCTTATGTTCTCTTTGTCTTCACTTCATTCCTTCACTATTCACTAGCCTCAACACTTCATCAATCTTTATTATAGACTCAAATTTACACCTTTTTCTTCCTCACTGCATCACTTAGCAACACATCAACACTTCAACTAGCCATCTTGTTTTTCATTAAATTTAACCCTTTATATAGACTTTGTTTTTCCTCTTAATCTTCTTGATTAGGTTTCCCTCTTTTTATTCTAAACCATCAGATCATCGTCTTGAACTAATTGAATTAACTTGGCACTCAGTAAAACTTGTCATCATCATCTTGAAACTTGAACTTTTCTTGTAACTTGCACCTTCACTTTTTGTCGCTTAAATATTTATCATAAATCATCACATTGAATCTTCTTGGTGATAGATCTATTTAACTAACTCTTCTTCATGCTTGGAATCTTCTAGATCACTGTGGCTCTTCTTTCAAGGTTATTATAATCCTTGTATTTAATTTCTATTCTTTTCTTAGTGAACTTCCTTTTCCTTCAACTGAAGTTCTATTTTGTTAACTTGATAACTAAGTCGTAGCAATCTATCTCTTGGCTTCCTTTCTGTTTACTAAAAATTACTTTCCTTTTACCAAATGACTTCTTCGTGCTCGGTAACTAAACTATTTTCTTTTCCTTTCCAACTTTCTTACCTTTCTCACTTGGCCAATCTCCTTTACCAACTTGATATCGTGAAATGTAAAGTATAAAACAACTAAACCATTATTACCTTATCATTGACTGATATGTATTATATTTCCAATGAAGTTCTCCAACTTTGCTAACTCTTCACAACTTTTCAAGTCCTTGTTTTCCTTAACTTACTCAACTTATATCATACTCCTAATGATATCGAAACTCAATATAAACAAGAAATAAATTTCTTGAGATCAATGACAAAATAAAAATTGATCTAATCCTTTTACAATCTTATATACCTATAATATCAGTCTTCATCACCATCATAATCAGTTTGGATTAACTCAGGCATACGGGTTAGGGTCAGGGTTAAGGTATAGGGTTTAGAGTTCTGAATTAGTTATCATGTTAAGGGTTAGGATTAGAGTTTGGGTCATCATTAGGGATGTAGGGTTAGGGTTATAGTTAGTGTTAGGATTAGTAGAATGGTTAGACTTAGGTTTACGTGTATAGGTTAGGGTTATGATGTAGGTTTAGAGTAAGAATTTGTAGCATGTTAAGGGTTAGGGTTAGGGTTAGGGTTAGGGTTAGTTTTATGGTTAGGGTTAGGGTTAGGGTTACGGTTAGATTTAGGGTTAGGGTTACAGTTAGGGTTATGATTAGGGTTAGGGTAAGGGTTAGGGTTAGGGTTAGGGTTAGGGTTAGGGTTAGGGTTAGGGGTAGGATTAGGGTTAGGGTTAGGGGTAGGGTTAGGGTTATGGTTAGGGTTAGAGAAAGTGTAGGGTCATGGATAGGATCAGTATGTAGGGTTTAGAGTTAATAGTAGTATAATGGTTAGCATTACAATTATGATTGAAGTTAGGGTTAGGATTAACATTAGAGTTTACATCATGTTTTGGGTTAAGGTAAAGGGTAGGAATATTACTATGATTGAACATGAGATGTAATAGGTTTTAGTAGAGAATTAGGTTTTATGTAAGGGATACAATTATGTTTAGGGTCAATATTAGGTTATCCTTAAAAGGATTATGATTAACATTACATTTAATGTCAAAGAAAAAATAATAGTTATGATATAGGTTTTAGTTTAATGTTTAGAATTAGGTTAGGTTTATAATAGTAATTATACTGAAGGGTTTGGTTATGTTTGAGATAGAGTTACCAATAAATTTATGGTTAAAGTTAATTTTAGGCATAGGGATAGAATTATTATAACGTATATCTAGAATAGACAATAATTATAATTATGATTAGAGTTAAGGGTCTAATTATAGTTATATTTAGGGTTGTGGTTAGAATTAGAATCACATTCATAGTTTAGATTATGCTAAATATTATAGTTGGGAAAAGGGTCTCAATTACATTTATGATATTGATAAATTATAGAGTTTGGATTATGGAGAATTTTAAATTTAAGAAAAGATAAAGATAAAAAACTATATATGTTTGATTGGTATTAACATTATTAAAAAAAAATATCTAATTGGTTGTGATTTGAGTTTAATATTTTATAGCATGTGTAAAAAATTGTAATTATTACAAGAAATTTTCAAATTAGTTTTGATTTGAATTTAGTATTGACATTATTTTGACAACACTTCTGAAATCATTTTAAAATTGAATTTAGTAGTGTATAAAATTTGTTGAAATTTAAAAACATTTGTAGAAATACATTTTAGATATGTTTTTCACATATATAATATGATGAAGGGTGCTCCCCTTAATACCACAAACACATAACAGAAATAGAGAAACAACAACAATATGCAAGAACAGAAAATTGGCTTCTTATTATCTCCACAAATGTGGAATTATAAACTTTCAGAATTACAATATGCAAAGCCACATGGGCATTCCCTTAAAATATTCTGTAGGACAAAGCCTTGAACTATTACCCAGATCTACTACCACAGAACTATTCTGAACTGCCTAAGACAATAATACAGCCTTCCTTATATAGGCAATTTTCCACCACCTGGGAAGGTTCCAGAATTTTAGCCAATAAGGCCGACCAATCTTATCATTATTTTATTTTACATTTTATTACATCATAGTCGGCTCAAGATAACCTTTGAAACCCGAACATAAATTTTGAAGAAAATTATTTTCTGCCATTTCAGGTGGTCCAACTTCCGAAGACCATAAGTCATCACCATTGACCCGATCGGCTATTATAACCCCATTTCGGAAATGCCACGAAGCGCTCTACAGGCTTGACCTCATCCGGGGCTTCTGAAGCCTTCAAAACTGAGTTCAAAGTTTTTGTACCCTGCTGCCAATACCGAAAATCTTCAATATCTTCCAATATACACTTGATCTGGCAATGAAACTTTACTGGCAGACTTATATGACCAAAATGAACCTCCAAGAAAGAAATCAGATCATTCTGAGCACATACAAAAATTACCAAAAATAGTAACTTTCCATAAATAGCAGCTCTGCACAAAATAGCCCTTATTGAATAAAAAATAGAAATATTTTTGGGTGATGCAAGATTGCTCTTACACCTAGGATGCTCCTGCATCAGACACCCAGGGTAATTTGAGAAGTGACCCTGTCACGACTTAGGTGTGCAGAGGAAAACCAAGACGGTTAACCTCCTCCTTTGTTAGCCATGAGGAATCTTCAATAGGTCATCCTTTCCATTTGACCAAATACTCTTCATATGTCCTGTTCCTTGTGCTTCTGCCAAAACGACTATCCAGTATGTCTTCAATCTCCTTGATATCTAAACTAGTTACTAGAATACTCCACTGTGCTGCTGCAACCTCATCCTCAACACCTCCTTCATGATACTCTGTCAAATCTAAAATGTTAAACACTGGTGAAATATTCAGCTCACTAGGCAATTCTACCTCATGCATTTCCTGAATCATGCTTCTTCAGTATCTTACATGGCCCAAACTTCTTCATTTTCAACTTGTTATATGTACCAACCGGAAACCGCTCCTTCCGCAAATGAATCATGACTTCATCGCCAACCTGAAATTCCTTATGCCTCCTTTTCTCATCTGCCTTAGCCTTATACTACGCATTCATCTTGTTAATATGCTTCCTCACCTCCTCATGGATGTTCTTCAAGTGTTCTGCAAAATCTTCAGCTTCAGCACTACTTATTTCTCCTTTAGCTATCTTTCTCAATTCAGATGCATTTCTTGGACTACTTCCATATACAATTTGGAATGGTGATTTACTAGTGCTCCTATTAACAAAATTATTGTATGCAAATTCTACCTGTGGTAAAATCAAATCCCATCCTGTTGGCTTATCTCCAACCAAACATCTCAGCAAATTTCCCAAACTCCTATTCACCACCTCTGTCTGTCCATCAGTCTGTGGATGATGTGATGAACTGAATTTTAAATCTGTCTTCAACTTCTTCCACAATGTATGCCAGAAATATCCAACAAACTTAGTGTCCCGATCTGAAACTATGGTCTTTGGCAAACCATGAAGTCGCACTACTCCTCTGAAAAACAATTTGGCTACATGAATAGCATCATTAGTCTTCTTGCAGGGAATGAAATGTGCCATCTTTGAAAATCTGTCAACCACCACAAAAATTGAATCATGTCCCTGCTAAGTCCTCGGTAAACCCAGAACAAAGTCCATGCTGATATGCTCCCAAGGCTTCTCTAGTACAGGTAATGGGTGATACAACCCTGTATTCTGCTTCACTCCTTTCGCCATCTGACATACTCTGCAACTCTGTACAAACTTCTTCACATCTTGCTGCAACTATGGCCAATAGTAATTCTCACTAACCAAAGAAAGGGTTTTGTCACGACCAAAATGTCCAGCCAATCCTCCGCTATGCTTCTCCTTGATGAGATTCTCCCTCATAGAACTTCGTGGAATGCACAATTGACTCCCTTTGAATAGCATATCATCCTGGATGATGAAATCCAGCCATTTCATCCTGTCTAGAGTAACAGGTTCTGTACAAGCTTTCCAAGCTTCAACAAAATCAGGATCCTCTGGATACAAATTCTTGAGTTCCTTGAACCCAACCACTTCAATCTACATTTCTGTCAGCAATAGTTGCCTTCTGCTAAGGGCATCTGCAACCCTATTAGACTTTCCACTCCTGTGTTTCAAAACAAATGTATAACTCTGCAAAAACTCAACCCATTTCAAATGCCTTTGATTCAATTTTCCTTGACTATTCAAATATTGCAAAGCTTGATGATCAGTATACAAAACAAACTCTTTAGGAAGTAGATAATGTCTCCACTTCTTTAATGCCTGAACTATAGCATAAAATTCCTGATCATAAACAGAATATTTCCTCTTGGCGTCATTTAACTTCTCGCTGAAATAAGCAACAGGTTTACCTTCTTGGCTCATAACAGCTCCTATTGCAGTACCACTAGCATCACAATGTACTTGAAACACCTTATTAAAATCTGGAAGTGCTAAAATAGGTTGTTCTGTAACTTTTCATTTCAACAATTGAAAACGCTTTTCTGCCCCATTAGTCCACTTAAACTCTTTTCTATCCCCTCTCATTGTTTCAGTCAAGGGTCCACAAATACTGCTAAATTTTTTGATAAACTTTCTATAAAAGCTAGCTAGACCATGAAAATATCTTACCTCAGTAGCACTCCTTGGCGTAGGCCATTCAAGGATAGCTTGTACCTTCTCTGGGTCCATTTTTAGACCTTCTCCTGAAACTACAAACCCCAAATATACCAACTCTTTCTTCACAAAACTGCACTTCTTCAAATTAATCAGCAATTTTTCTTCTCTCAACTTCTCAAATACCATACGAATATGCATCATATGCTCATCCAATGTCTTACTAAAGATCAAAATATCATCTAGGTAAACAATGACAAACTTACCCAGAAATTCTTTCAGAACCTCGTTCATGAGCCGCATGAAAGTGCTCGGTGCATTGGTTAGCCCAAAAGGCATGACTAACCACTCATACAGTCCTTCCTTTGTCTTGAAGGAAGTCTTCCATTCATCTCCTTCTCTGACCCGAATCTGATGATATCCACTCTTTAGATCTATCTTTGAGAAATACACAGCTCCACTCAAACAGTCCATAATATCATCCATTCGTGGTAATGGAAACCTGTACTTGATTGTGATCTTGTTTATTGCCCTATAATTCGTACACATCCTCCATTCTCCATTCTTCTTTGGTGCCAATACCGCTGGTATAGCACAGGGACTCAGACTCTCACGGATCAATCCTTTCTGTAACAGTTCATGTACTTGTTTGTTCAACTCCTCACTTTCTGTAGGTGTCATTCTGTGTGCTGCCTTATTCGACAAACTCGCTCCTGGGATCAAGTCCATCTGATGACTAATATTTTTGACTGGTGGTAATCCATTAGGCACGTTATCAGATACAATATCCTGAAACTCATTCAACAAATCTACAACTTCTACAGGAACATTTTCTACTTCCTCTTTACCAACTTTTGGAATTAAAGCAAAACATACATGCTCATGCCTCATACCATCTAGGAAATTTCTTCCATCAACAAAAGTTATCCTTGCATTACCACATACCTTTTCTTCGATCTCCTTCAATGGCTTTAGCTTATGCCGCACTCCATCCTTTGTCAGGGAATAGGTATTCACACGGCCATCGTGTACAGGACATCTGTCAAACTGCCATGGTCTACCCAACAACATATGACATGCATCCATAGATATGATATCACATAATACCTCATCTTGGTATCCGCCAATCTTGAACTTCAGCAGGCATTGTTCATTGACCATGACCCTGTGGTCATCCTATACCCAAGCAATCCGATATGGATGTGGGTGTTTCTGTCTCTTGAGCTTCAACTTTGTCACCATCTCTTCTGACACAAAATTGTCAGTGCTTCCACTATCAATAATCACATCACAACATTTACCTTCACACTTGCACCTGGTGTGAAACAGGCTCCTCCTTTGCTCAGGTTCATTCTGACCACTCAACAGAACTCTTCTGTTAATCAACGTTTCTCCTCTTTCAGCATCTTCAGAATTTGATGATCTGGCATCTTCATCTACATGTGCAACTCTGGCCTGGCCTTCATTTCTCCTGTTTGTTCTGCCTTGGCACTAAGGACATTCAAATGCCCTATGACCTTCTTCTCCACAGTGAAAACATGTTCCACGGAAGCCACCTCTTCCAGATCCTTGTCCTCTTCCTCTTCCTCTTTGATCTCTATTATTCTGATCTTGGAAGCGATTGGAATTATTTCCTCGCTGATTCTGACTGCTACTGGCCTCATCCTTCTTTTTCGGATCTTCATTTTGGCCACCATATGATCGTCCACCAGATCGTCCACCATGACCTCTTCCATTTTGTCTACTCTCAAACTTCTTGTTCAGCTTTTCCTCTACTTTTAGGGAAAACTGGTATGCCTCTTCAATATTGTTCATTTGAACCAGATTCAGCTCCTCCTGGATACTTGGCCTTAACCCATTAAGGTATCGGGCAACTTTCTCCTTATCAGCTTCTGCATGGCCTGTTCTGATGAGAAGTTGATAGAACTCCTCTGTATACTCCTGAACAGATCTCCCTGCTTGCTTCAAACTCTACATTTTCTTTAGTAGGTCAAGCTCATAATCAACAGGAATGAACTGTCGCTTCAATTTGTCCACCATCTGATCCCATCTTGTGATTTTATCTTTCCCTCTTCTATTTCGCTCCAATTGAATTTCTTGCCACCAGATCTTCTCATGACCTTTCAATCTGGCCTTCGCAAATTTGACCCTATCAGGATCTTCAACATCTTCATACTCAAAATATTCCTCACATTCATTGATCCAGTCGATCAATTCCTCCGGGTTAAGATTTTGAGAAAATGTAGGAACCTCAATCTTAGGTCTTTTCCCGATCTTGGAAATCACCTGAAAAAGTCTTTCTTCCTCCTGGTTCACAATTTCAACTTCTCCTTGTTTATATTCTTCTTCAGCTTCATCCTCACTTTCATCTCTGACATTAAGATTCATTCCTCTATGAATCTCTTCTTGCAATGCTCGCACTTGTCTCTGCAACTCTCTAACCTCAGGTGTCACAACACCAGGTCTTCTGCCACGTTCTCTTCGTGGAGGCATTTTCGCGATGCACGCTGAAACCCTAACCACGGTCCTGGTGCAAACTGCCTCACAGTCGGCGATCTGTTACACACTCAAGAACCCCAGCTCTGATACCACTTGATGAAGGGTGCTCCCCTTAATACGACAAACACATAACAGAAATAGAGAAACAACAACAATATGCAAGAACAGAAAATTGGCTTCTTATTATCTCCACAAATGTGGAATTACAAACTTTCAGAATTACAATATGCAAAGCCACATGAGCATTCCCTTACAATATTCTATAGGACAAAGCCTCGAACTATTACCCAGATCTACTACCCCAGAACTATTCTGAACTGCCTAAGACAATAATACAACCTTCCTTATATAGGCAATTTTCCACCGCCTGGGAAGGTTCCAGAATTTTAGCCAATAAGGCCGACCAATCTTATCATTATTTTATTTTACATTTTATTACATCATAGTCAGCTCAAGATAACCTTTGAAACCCGAACATAAATTTTGAAGAAAATTATTTTCTGCCATTTCAGGTGGTCCAACTTCCGAAGACCATAAGTCATCACCATTGACCCGATCGGCTATTATAACCCCATTTCGGAAATGCCACAAAGTGCTCTACAGGCTTGACTAGCGCAAGTGCTTGTCACCCAAATTTTTGACCTCATCCGGGGCCTCTAAAGCTTTCAAAACTGAGTTCAAAGTTTATGTACCCTGCTGCCAATACCGAAAATCTTCAATATCTTCCAATATACACTTGATCTGGCAATGAAACTTTACTGGCAGACTTATATGACCAAAATGAACCTCCAAGAAAGAAATCAGATCATTCTGAGCACATACAAAAATTACCAAAAATAGTAACTTTCCATAGATAGCAGCTCTACACAAAATAGCCCTTATTGAATAAAAAATAGAAATATTTTTGGGTGATGCAAGATTGCTCTTACACCCATGATGCTCCTGCATCATAATATGTCATATATTTAGCACAAATTGCCTTCATTTACATATTTGTTGCAATATATTCCCTTCAAAAATATATTTAATGCCACATTTAGAGAACCACATATAAGATAATAGTTATTGAAGAAAATTTTAAAATAATATAGTAAAACATTTAATAATAATTATAAAAAATACAATATAAGATGGTAAAATAATTGACACACATTGAAGCAAAAGTGAGTTCTTAATTTGAAAATAATATGTAATAATTTCTTACTTAATAATCATTTAAACAATTTTTCACAGAATGTATTAGAACAATTAATATTGTATTGCTTAATAGCCATTTGATAAATTTTTTTTTATAGTACATCAATTATTTTCTTGACATTTGAGTCTGACTTCTTTTGCTTTTCTCATGAAAATTTATTTCCTATTTTTCATAGTGATAATATGTCAATGGTGGCATTATTATCAAGCCTTCTATAGACTTTACAGGAGATAGCACCACACATGTTAATATTGGTCTTTCTCTTGGGCCTATATCAAGTGTGGGTTTTGAAAGAGTTATTCATTGAGATTTATGAATCATTAATGCCCATGCTAGTCTTAATGATAATTGAAGTATTCTACCCCTGTATAGTGGTGTTATTGAAACTAATTTTGGATGATGATCATCAAATGGTATTCTAAAATAACTATCAAATTCAATCATGACACATGTTGGTGGTTCAAGTGGACCACTTCCTATTTTGTAGATAAAATTTTGGACATATCAAAATGCTCCATTTAGAAGACCAACTTGTATCCAAATATTTGAAGTCAACATCACCCTTGAATCCTTACTAATCAATAACTCTAGATAAAGTTTCTCATTTGAGAAGTCTTATATTTTAGTAACTCTTCTTTCCTTTATTTCAAGACTACATGCAAAAAAATTCCTAAATGAATATAATATTCTCATGTTATGGTTTTGAACATTGTCATTTGTTGAGAACAAATCAACTGTATTGTAAAACTCATTATTATTTGTAACATCTAAGCTTATAGAGGTTCTCATCATAAGAAACTTCTAGTCATCTATTTTTCAATCTGCATGTCTTATATTTGTCAAAATTTAATGAAATATTTGTTATTGCATGTTTTCTCCATCTTACCTAAATATTTTATCTTATGTAACCAGAGTTTTGAACTCTTGCCACAATAAATTCCTTTCCTATTGAAATAATATTCTGGTCTATAATTGACTGGAGGTAACTCACCAAGAATGCCAACCAAAATAATAGATGTACGTGAAAGATAGACAATAAATAGTATTTTCAAACCATGTACAAATATTATATCAAGTTAGTTGGTATGAGTTATGCTAATGAATATTATATAACATAATTAGCCTCATTGAAAGAATGAAAGGTATACCTAAAAAAGATTATGTCAACACTTTGTTGGAATGCTTTTCTGAGTTGAGAATCTATATTTTCTAGCAAGTTTTGACCAATGAAGCTTCTTTAAATATATGAAATGGGCCATGTCTACTTTAAATGTTTTAAGGTACAACTCTTCTAGTTGAGAAAAGTCTCGTATTGATATTCACAGATTTGAATGAAGTGTACAGGCTCATATATTGAAATTTGAAACTCCTATTGGTGTAAGTAATAGAAGGGGAGAAGGACTTGACATTTCTGCATTTTGAATATGTTGACTAATGGAATGAATTAGATAACACTTTTATGCTCCCATTGTTCCTTGAATTATCATAAATAAATACATTCCCACCTAATTTATATGGTAGTGTCACATAATAATGTTGATTTCCTTTTGTTTCTTTTCACTGAGAGATGTAAAGTTGATGAATTGCAATATGTCATCCTACAAGAGACATCAATGATTTTTCATATTGCTTATGAAATTCATTGCTCCAACTATGTACTCTTTAGTGATTTTTTTAGTGGCTTATATTTTCTGATTGGCTGATTTTTAAAATTTTAGAATCCAAATTTTTCTAATAATTCAAGATTTAAGGAAGCCTAAATCTCCACATTTTTCCAAATTTTATTTTATAAATATTTAAATTATCATATAATTTATCTTATCAAAAATTTGAACTCAAATATTTGCCACAATATTTGATACATAATTAGATTAGATTTGCCCAAATTTTATAAGCTATTGTACAAATCTAAATTAATTCAATAATAATATATCCTAATCATTAGTTATTATAGGGCTGTGTCACCAATATTGAGTTTTTATTTATAATTAAAAATATAATCTAGTGATCCTCATTATATGCCATTAGGTAAGTGTTACTATTTGATTTGTAATACTTATGACAACTGAGATTTCCTTTGGATTGTCAATCTCAATAAAAATCAATGGTGTTAAAGAAATTTTGGGTCATTAAAAAATATCAATACATTTATCTCACACAATATAATGAGGGCTATTAGATTACATTTTAATAAATGGTAGAAAATAAATATTATAGAGTCTATCCCTTAAACGTATCAAATATTTCCACATGTAGCCCAATAATTTTCTTTAAGATTTTTATTTGTTTTAAAAATGAAAGTATTTTCTATTGTGATTAATGAATTTCTTGCTATTTTTTTAGATTCGTCAACATTTTTGGCAAAAAAAAATAAAGATTTAAAATAATCGCCAATAAGATTTTTATTTTTTTTGTTTTAAAATCCTAGAATCACCAATAGAAATTAATTTTTTTCAACAAAATTTAAGATTCACCAAGATTTTATATCTTTTTTTGGTGGGGAGTTTCTTAAAGTGATCTTTGGTACTCTTTAGTTTGATAGAATCAATATTTCTATCAATATCTCTTCTTGCCAACATATCTACTTTAGAAAATTGCATAAGTATACCATGATATAGTTTGGATATAATTTCCCATTCATGCTCTTTGGTATTTTCCTAAATAGATTCAATTTCTATAGTTTTAGAATCACTCTTAGCTTAAACATTTATTTTTATCTGTTGTTATTTCTACATGCAAAGGATTATAATTGAACGACTCTTCATTTTCTATTATAGAACCATTATCGTGACCAATAGCTCTTTCAATGTCAAAAAATGGTTTATATTCTAACAACTTAGATAAATAAAATTCAATACATTTATTTGAATTAGGTGGATGAATGGATAGATACCCAGGAAAAACTCTAACAATAGATGATGTTTTCATTGGCCCCCATTTGTTGTCTCCTCTTTTTCTAGGATTGTATATTCGAGATCTTTTTGCACCAATAAATGTGAGACCTTCCATAGAAGGAGGTCTTGTTTTTGTATCCATCTATAAAATATTTAGTTTGTTCATCATCATTTCCTCATGTTTTATTGTAATAAGTTTTATCACTTCACATGAAATATTTAGATTAATAAATTTCCTTCTACTCTGGACTGATAGAAGTTCTAACATATGACATGCTTCCTAAGCTTTAATATCTCTTTCCATAATTATTTCTTTCACACGACTTACATATGCTCATGTAGAGAAATCATCAGGATTTTCCATGTTTTAAATGTCCATCAACATTTATTGATACATTTATAATCTTTTCTTACCTTTTCCTGCATACTTTACATTGTATTTAATTACTACATATTTAGAATAATAGGTTACTAATATATATTCGCCCTCCATGTTTTTTGTATATGGAGATTATGTGAATTTAATCTATCATTTCTTGTTGTTTCAAATTTTATTTCACCTATTTTTCTATCCTTGTATAAATTGGATCCCATGAAATTAAATGGCCAATGAATATTATACCTATAATAATAAAAAATAAGTTTTTTGTTTCTGTGAGAATATGAAAATAGAAATTATTGAACCAAGGATCTAGGGGTTAAAGGTAATCACAAGAGAGATGATATGAATGAATTCACTTTCCATTACTATATAGTAGGCCTCCTTATATAGGAAAGGAAATAAGAGAGAATGATAAGGAGTTGATAAGATATAACCTATGCTAGGTGTAATCACATGCCCACCAAATATGGATCATCCTCCATTATGAAATGAAGTATGTGCAATGGATTAGGATGATAATGTGATAAGATCACTAAAGGTGGATCTTGGCCCAAAAGTGAAATTTCTCCTATACCATGTGCTTAAATGAGGTGCAATTTCCTAGGTGTCTCAATGAAAAAATACTATGCAATTCATTATTGTAACATTAAGTAATGTGTACTTAGGAATATTTAATGACACCAATAGTTTCATTGAATTGTTTAAGTAGTTGTATAGAATATTGATATACAAATATTACTTCATCAAATAATTACCTGCAAACCATCCTCCCCATTTTTTTTTATGTAGGCATGTTGTTAATATGATTTATAATAATATAGAGGGGGGGGGGGTGTGAATCAATTGTTCTTAGGTCTAGATATATAAATTAAACTTGTAAACACATCAACAATTCTGATCTAACAACCAACAACTACTCGGTCATTACAAAATGTATATTAGAAACATATAATAGTGCAGTCCACTATCCAAAAGTATTTAACTTGCAAAACATAGAAATGTTCAAACCAAAACATTCACACAAGTATTGACACCAGGATTTATAATGGAAACCGAATTTGGGAAAAACCACTTTGTAACATGCTACTGATATTTTCACTCTTCTAAAGTGAGCTCTATGAAAAGCCAACCTTGTCAAAGGTTTACAAACACACTGCTAGGTGTGACCCTATTAAAGGATTTCAACCACCCTGTTAGGAGTGTGCCTTGTAAGAGGACTTAAGTACATTCTATTATAATGAAACCTTGATTAAAGGATTTATACAATGACTGTTAGGTCAACCTTGATTAAAGGATTTAAATTGATATAATGGTTAGAAAGTAAAAAGAGTGTTTGATCTGAAAACATACAACTCACTTTGCAAATAACAATTACAATTCTTACATATATATGCTGGCATACTAACTGAGATCCATTTCCATCTCCATCACTTATATGCTTAGAAATCCCTTCAAGAAATCACAACTCCTCCTTCATCCTTTTCTGCTTATTCATTCAATAACAAAAACTCTAGTATACTACTTCAACATCACACTTAGGGTTCCTTAATACCTCTTCGATAGGTAGATCCATCTTTTTCTGCTTGATCTCCTTTGTAGATCTTAGGTTTAGGGTAGATTCATCAAATCCTTCCAACATTATGTTCTTCATCCATCCTTTTAGAAACATCTCTAATCTCTTTATGGAATCACAATAAAATGATTTACTATACATTAAATGCTCCATACATTCAATAAATAAAGTCAACATGATTTACATAATCCAAGAATTCAACTATGTCAGCTAGGAATCTAAATTTTTCCTCAAATGTAAATTATTGACATTCGGTCAATACTATGTTCAACTCCTTGTTCATCACTTGAAACTATTTCCTCGGCTAATGCTATCTCCCTCGGGAATAAACTAATGTTTGGTCAACACTAAATTTACTGAACATATACTAGCTCTCGGTTGACACTAATGTCACTTGGCTTAAACTAGATTTCTTGACTTTTTCTCAGTTCAGCCTACTTGTTTAGTCTTGCTTCTCACTTGGATAAACAATACATTATGTTATCACTGTGCCAAATAATCAAGTACTCATTGAAGTATTAAGATAATTCAACCTTTCCCTAGCTTCTATTGTTATCACCCTTGCCCTAATCCTTCTCAATAGTCAAATAGATATAGTACTTTCTTAGATAGAAATAGTCTTACAAGTTAAGGTTTGACATAAATGAAAATATAGAAATTGCTTCAATTGTAGTTTCCAACAATCTCCCTCTTTGGAATTTATGGCAACACCATATAAATAACATGTGATTCACCAACCAATTCAAAACTTGTCTTTGCATCAGAAACATTTGTAATATCCTTAGCTTCATTCTGATTTTGAATCACTTAGCCTCACTTTCTTGACCATCCACATAGTAACTTCCACTAAATCTCTCCCTCTTACTTGATCTTCCGTGAAATCTCACCATGTGTTCTCATTTTCATCTTACTCATCTCCCTCTTTGATAATAATGCCAAAGTAGCAAATAGAACATGCATCTTTCAGATGTAGATGTCATCTTGTTAGTTCAACAACAATATTTCTTCCTCTATCATCTTTTCTTATGACTGATTATCAGCTTTGTTGTACTTTTCACAACTCTAGGCTACTCCTAAAGTGTGACCTTTTCTGCATCAATTTATTAGATACTCTTTGCAGCACATTTGATGTAGTGCTCCTAACTTGACTAGGCATCCTCAGTAAGGAGAAGAACCCCTAATTTTCCTCTTAGATATTCATGAGCTTCCTTAGGTAAGGCTTTGGTGAATATGTCTTGTAGTTGTTCCTTTGTATTTACATATTCCATTCTGACCTCTTTATCTTGTACCAATTACCTCAAGTAATGGTACTTGATGGAAATATGTTTAGTATTTGTGTGCATCACTGGATTCTTAGATATGTTCATAGCACTTGTGTTGTCATAGTAGATGACAAATGGTTCAATGATCTCTTCTTTCATGCCTTTCAATAATTGTTTAATCTATACCAAGTTTGAATAGTTCACTGCAACAGCTACATACTCGGCTTCAGTTGTAGATTGGGAAATGCAGTTTTCTTTCTTACTTGTCCAAGAAACTAATCTTTGTCCAAGAAAGAAAGCTCCACTACTAGTACTCTTTCTATCATCCACATTTCCTACCTAATCTGCATCAGTATAAACTCTTAGTTCAAATCTTTCATGCTTCTTATAGTACAGTCCATAATCTGTAGTCCCTTTCAAATATCTCATTATCCTCCTCAAAACCATCATATGAGTTTCTTTAGGATTGGAAAAGAATCTTGCCACAATCCCAACTGTTAGAACAATATCTTCTCTACTATGAACAACATATTGTATCTTTCCAATCATGGACCTATACAAAGTTTGGTTTACTTCAACAACATCATCATTTTTAGACAATTTTTGTCCAGTAGCCATGGGAGTACTTACTGGCCTTGAATCCTCCATACCAAAGTTTTTTAGTATCTCTTTAATAAATTTAGACTATGTGATGAAAATACCTTTCTCCATTTGATATAATTGTAAACCAACAAAGAATTTTATTTCACCAAATATTGACATTTCAAATTCAATTTGCATCTCATTTTAAAATGTCTTACATAGAGCATCTTGTCCACCAAATATGATATCATCTACAAAAATCTTAGCTAACAAGATTACTTTACCTTCTTCATCTTTCATGTACATATTGTTGGTGTCATTTGTCCTAGAGAATCCAATCTATATCAAGTAATTATGTAGCATCTCATACCAAGCTCTGAGGGCTTGCCTCAATCCATACAATGCCTTATTCAATTTGAAAACCAGGTGTCTCTTGTTTAGATCAACAAATCCTTTAGGTTGTTCAATGTACACTTGTTCCTCTAATATACCATTAAAAAATGCAGACTTGACATCCATTTGGTATAACTTGAAATCTCTGTAGGCAGCATATGCAAGTAGAGTTCTCACTCCTTCTAATCTTGTTATAGGGGAAAATGTCTAACCATAATCTATTCATTCTTCTTGTGCATAGCCCTCGCATACTAGCCTTTCTTTGTTCCTTGTGATTTGTCCATGTACATTAATCTTTTTTGTAAATACCCATTTTGTTCCAATGACATTTTTGTTTTCTGGACTTAGCACCAAAGTCTAGGTATCATTCTTTTCTATTTGGTCTATCTCCTCATTCATGGATTGAATCCAAGCTTCATTTTCTAGTGCCTCCCTTGTTGTATTAGGCTTGAATTCACACAATAAACATGTAGGATCTCTTAACTTTCTTCTATTCAGAACTCCAGTTTATTTCTCTCTAATGATTTGTTTAGGCTTGTGATGTCTTCTTACATAGTATGTCAAAATAGGTTCTTCTTTCTTTTCTTCTTGCTCTTCAGGTTCATCAATAATATTGTCAGATTTAGCCTCTGATTGCTTGACAACCTCTTCTTGATACTCGGTAGCATCCTCCTATCGCTCGATATTTTCTTCCTATTTCTCGACATTATTTCCTTGATGCTCAACATTACTTATCCAAGACTTTGCATTCGGTGCAAGTGTGTCACTTTGATGAAAGGTGCTCCCCTTGATACCAATTGATGGAATATGGATGAAGCGAATGAGAGGGGGGGGTGAATCAGTCGACCATAAAAACACTTCCCAATTAATTCTTTGCAGATCCCTTAGGATATCTTAACAATGTTATCTGTTATAGCATTCGGTAAATAGATTGCAGTAACTTTGAAGATGCAGAAAGTATTAGCAATATTATCTTTAGATATTCATCAGCACATGTATATGATTGAGAAAGCAATTAAGAACACAAGAGACACAAGATTTAATGTGGAAACCCAATATGGGAAAAACCACCAATGTATCTAGATACTGATTTTCACTTTTCTGAAGTGATACCCGGTTAGAAGCCAACCCGGTAAAAGGTTACAAAACACACTGTTAGGTGTGACCTTGTTAGAGGATTTAAAAACACCCTGCAAGGAGTGGCCTGGTAAGAGGTCTTGAAAACAATTCAATGGAATTGTCACCTTGTTAGAGGATTTACAATATGGTTGTTAAACCAACTCGGTTAAGAGATTTAGAATTCACTGTTACAATGATAAGAAGGTAACAATGAAAAAAGTGACCTGTATAATAATGCAACTGTCTTGCTAATTACAGATCTCTATTCTGCATAATTCTGATCCTTTCTGATCGAATAAATCTCTGCTGCTCCTCAAGGATATCTGAACATCCTTCACCAATTCGCATATACCTTTCCTTCTTTTCTTTTGTAAATTTTCTGCTGTATATATTTATTTTTCACATTTGACCTTTTATTTATATGATTTTGGATTTGTCAAATCGACATTATTTAGTATAACAGTTGGCTGAATTAAGCAAACTCTATTTGCAAAAGTCCTTCAAGGGCCGACAGTGCTCGGTGACCATAACTTTCTATAATCTTTCGGTGACCGAGGGAACTCGGTAAACACTGACAATCCTTTACCTTTGATAACCGACTGAACTCGGTAAACACTAACTTTTCTTCAATGACCGAGTGAACTCGGTAAACACTAACTTTTCTTCGATGACCGAGTGAACTCGGTAAACACTATCTTTTCTTCGATGACCGAGTGAACTCGGTAAACACTATCTTTTTTTCGATAACCGAGTGAACTCGGTACGCACTAATATTCCTGTCTGGCAGACCGACTGAGCTCGATAGGAACTGATTGCTACGGACTGTGACATAGTGCGACATCAAAGACAATACATAATTGAGTAGCAATTTCCTTCAGATAATTATATCCAACAATCTCCCTCTTTGGCATTGATGGCAACACAATATGTCATAGCATAAGAAATTTGAAAGAGTTAGCTCGGTTAAAATTCAAATCTCCCTCTGTCAGCAAACTTCCTATATTCTGAAAATTCTTCCTTCTGACTATTGAAAATTTCTTGAAAATAATAGCAAAGACATAGCAAACACTCCCTCTTTGACAACACATGCCAAAGACAATTCACATAATACTAGTGAAAATTAATGTACCTCAAGTACTGATTCATATGTAATGATTCCTTTAATATGCTGCATCAACAAGTTGATTTTCAATCATGTTCTGGTTGATGCATCACTAAAACTGTATTTAGTGAGCCTCGAATAGGGGAATGACCCCTAACTTACCTCTTAGATACACAAATGCATCCTTAGGTAATGGTTTGGTAAAAATGTCTGCAATCTGTTCTTTTGTATGAATATATTCTAATCTGATTTCCTTTTCCTGCACCAATTCTCTGACAAAGTGATATTTAATAGCAATATGCTTGGTTTTGGAATGCATCATTGGATTTTTAGAAATGTTTATTGCACTGGTATTGTCACAAAATATAACAACTGGTTCTTTGATTTCAACCTTCATACCTTCTAATAGCTGTTTAAACCAAACAATATTTGAACAGTTACTGCAGCAGCAACATATTCTGCTTCAGCTGTGGATTGAGATGTGCAATTCTGCTTTTTACTAGTCCAGGATACCAGTCTTTTTCCAAGAAAAAATGCTCAACCACTTGTGCTTTTTCTGTCATCAATGTTTCCTGCCCAATCAGCATCAGTAAACACTTTCAAGTCTAGATTGCCTCCAAATTTATACCACAAACCATATTCTTCAGTTCCTCTTAAGTATCTTAAGATTCTTTTGATTGCCATCATGTGATTTTCCTTAGGTTTTGCTGAGAATCTAGCTACTATACCGACTGCTAAGGCAATATCAGGTCTTGTATGTACTACATACTGCAATTTTCCAATCATAGATCAGTATAGGGTCTGATCAACTTCTTTTGAATCATCATTTTTGGTAAGTTTCAGTCCAGCACACATGGGTGTACCAACTGGTTTTGAATCTTCCATACCAAACTTCTTAAGTATCTCCTTAATGTATTTGGATTGAGTAATGTATATACCATTCTTGCTTTGCTGAATTTGAAGACCAACAAAGAATTTTATTAAACCAAACATAGACATTTCAAATTCTCTGTTCATTTACTCTGAAAATTCTTTGCACTGATCCTCATTTCCTGTAAATATAGTATCATCCACAAATATTTCTACCAATACAATTTTGTCATCCGGTCCTTCTTTAATATACAGATTGCTGTTATCATTAGCTCTTTTGAAATTAATCTGAATCAAATAGTTATGGAGTCTTTCATACCATGCTCTAGGAGCTTTTTTTAAACCATACAACGCTTTGTGTAACCTACAGACCATGTCCCTTTTATCTGGATCAACAAAACCTTCAGGTTGTTCAATGTAGACTTCTTCATCAAGAATTCCATTGAGAAATGCAGATTTTATATCCATCTGATATACCTTAAATCCTTTGTGTGCTGCATAAGCAAGTAGAGTTCTTACACCTTCTAATCTTGCAACAGGAGCAAAAGTTTCTCCATAATCTATACCTTCTTCTTGAGAGTAACCTTTACATACTAGTCTAGCTTTGTTTCTAGATACTTGACCATCTTCATTCAGCTTATTTCTGAATACCCATTTTGTTCCAATTACATTCTTATCTTTAGGTCTAGGTACAAGAGTCCAAGTTTTGTTCTTTTGTATTTGTTCTAATTCTTCATTCATTGCTTCAATCCAACTTTCATTTTCCAATGCATCTTTGATATTTCTGGGTTCAAAATTAGTAAGCAGACATGTACCTTTTAGCTTACTTCTTGTCATAGTACCATCTGATTTGTTTCCAATGATTTGGTCTGGTGTATGATGTCTTCTAACATATTTGGCTAGTATAGGTTCCTTGCCTTTTGAATGATTCATGCTGTTGTCTTCTAGGATCTCTTCTTCAGGTTGCTCGGGCTAGGTAGATATTTGCTCGGTAACTTCAGGCTGAGACTCGGTCTGAATTTCTTCCTGTGACTCGGTTTGAACTTCTTCCTGTGACTCGGTTTGTGACTCGGTAACTGTGCTCGGCTTGGTAGATGTAGCTTCCTTATTGATAGTTGTGTCTGCCAATGTTTCAGGTTCAATGTAAACGAATCTTCTGTAGTTCTCAGGTTCCCTTTTGCTTTCTTCTTCAGTCTTTTCTGCAAACTCATCAAATTTTACATGTATACTTTCTATGACTTTGTGAGTAGATAAGTTCAGACAATTATATCCAATAGCAAGTGTGTCACTTTGATGAAAGGTGCTCCCCTTAATACCACAAACACATAACAAAAATAGAGAAATAACAACAATATGCAAGAATAGAAAATTGGTTTCTTATTATCTCCACAAATGTGGAATTACAAACTTTTAGAATTATAATATGCAAAGCCACATGGTCATTCCCTTACAATATTCTATAGCACAAAGCCTCAAATCAATACCTAGATCTACTACCCAGAACTGCCCTAGACAATACTACTAGCCTTCTTTATATAGGCATTTTCCACCACCTGAGAAGGTTCTAGAAATTTAGCCATCAAGGCTGACCAAACTTAGAATTATTTTATTTTTCAATTTATTACATCAAAGTCAGCTCAAAATAACTTTTGAAACCTGAACATAAATTTTGAAGCAAAATCATTTTCTGCCATTTCAGGTGGCCCGACTTCCAAAGACCATAAGTCATCACCAATTGACCCGATTGACTATTATAACCCCATTTTAGAAAGGCCACGAATCACTTTATAGGCTTAACTTATGCAAGCACCTGTCACCCAAATTTTTGACCTTATCTAAGGCCTCTAAAGTCTTCAAAACTGAGTTCAAAGTTTCTGTACCCTACTACCAATACCAAAAATCTTCAATATCTTCAAAACTAGACCTGATCTAGCCATGAAACTTTACTGGCAGGCTGATATGACTGAGATGAACCTCCACATGTAAAATCAGAACATTTTAAGATTTATGACCAACTTACTAAAAATAGCAAGTTTCCATAAATAGTAGCTCTGCACAAGATAGCCCTTATTGAATACAAAAACAAAAATATTTTTTGGTGATGCAAGATTGCTCTTACACCCAAGATGCTCCTGCATCAGACACTCAGGGTAATTTGAGAAGTGACCTTGTCATGACTCAGGTGTGTAGAGGAAAACCAAGATGGTTAACCTCCTCCTTTGTCAGCCATGATGAATCTTCAACAGGTCATCCTTTCCACTTGACCAGATATTCTTCATATGTCATGTTCCTTGTGCTTCTACCAACATGACTATCTAGTATGTCTTCAATCTCCTTGTTATCTAAACTGGTTGCTAGAATACTCCACTGTGCTACTGTAACCTCATCTTCAACACCTCCTTCATGATACTCTATCAAATCTGAAACATTAAATACTGGTGAAATATTCAGCTCAATAGGCAACTCGACCTCATATGCATTTCCTAAATCATGCTTCTTCAGTATCCTACATGGCCCAAACTTCTTCATTTTCAGCTTGTTATATGTACCAACTAGAAATCGCTCCTTCCATAAATGAACCATGACTTGATCTCTAACTTGAAACTCCTTATGCCTCCTTTTCTCATCTACCTTAGCCTTACACTGCACATTCATCTTGGTAATATGATCCTTCACCTCCTCATGGATGTTCTTCAAATGTTCTGCAAAATCCTCAGCTGCAGCACTACTTATTTCTCCTTTATCTATCTTCCTCAACTCAGATGCATTTCTGGGACTACTCCCATATATAATCTAGAATGGTGATTTACCAGTGCTCCTGTTGACAGAATTATTATATGCAAATTCTGCCTGTGGTAAAATCAAATCCCATCCTGCTGGCTTATCTCCATCCAAACATCTTAGCAAATTTCCCAAACTCCTATTCACACCTCTGTCTATCCATCAGTTTGTGGATGATGTGATGAATTGATCTTCAAATCTATCTTCAACTTTTTCCATAATGTATGCTAGAAATATCCAATGAACTTAATGTCCCTATCTAAAACTATACTCTTTGGCAAACTATGTAGTCTCACTACTCTGAAAAATAATTCCGCTACATGAACAACATCATTAGTCCTCTTGCAGGGAATAAAATGTGCCATCTTTGAAAATCTATCAACTACCACAAAAATTGAATCATGTCCCCGCTATGTCCTTGGTAAACCAAGAACAAAGTCCATACTAATATCCTCCCAAGGCTTCTCTAGTACAGGTAATGGCTGATACAACCCTATATTCTATTTCAATCCTTTTGCCATCTGACATTCTCTACAACTTTGTACAAACTTCTTGACATCATGCTGCAACTGTGGCCAATAATAATTCTCACTGACCAAAACAAGGGTTTTATCATGACCAAAATATCTAGCCAATCCTCCGCTATGCTTCTCTTTGATGATATTCTCCCTCATAGAACATTTTGGAATGTACAATTGACTCCCTCTAAATAGCATCTCATCCTGGATGATAAAATCCAACCACTTCATTTTGTCTAGAGTAACAAGTTCTTTACAAGCTTTCCAAGCTTCACCAAAATGAGGATCCTTTGGATATAAATTCTTGAGTTCCTTGAACCCAACCACTTCAATCTGCATTTCTATCAACAATAGTTGCCTTCTGCTAAGAGCATCTACAACCCTATTAGACTTTCCACTCTTGTCTTTCAAAACAAATGTGTAACTTTGCAAAAGCTCAACCCATTTCAAATGCCTTTGATTCAACTTTCCTTGACTATTCAAATATTGCAAAGCTTGATGATCAATATACAAAAGAAACTCCTTAGGATGCAGATAGTGTCTCCACTTCTTTAATGCCTGAACTATAGCATAAAATTTTTGATCATAAACAAAATACTTTCTCTTGACATCATTTAAGTTTTCACTGAAATAAGCAATAGGTTTACCTTCCTGGCTCATAACAGCTCCTATTGTAGTACCACTAGCATCACAATCTACTTGAAACACCTTATTAAAATCTGGAAGTGCTAAAATAGGTTGTTCTATAACTTTCTATTTCAATAGTTTAAAACTCTTATCTACCCCATTAGTCCACTTGAACTCTTTTCTATCCCCTCTCATTGTTTCAGTTAGGGGTCCACAAATACTGCTAAAATTTCTGATAAACTTTCTATAAAAGCTAGCCAAACTATGAAAATATCTTACCTCAATAGCACTCCTTGGAGTAGGCCATTCAAGGATAGCTTGTACTTTCTCTAGGTCCATTTTTAGACCTTCTGCTGAAACTACAAATCCCAAATACACTAACTCTTTCTTCACAAAACTGCACTTCTTCAAATTAATCAATAATTTCTCATCTCTCAGCTTCTCAAACACCATATGAATATGCATCATATGCTCTTCCAATGTCTTACTAAAGATCAAAATATCATCTAGGTACACAATGACAAACTTACCTAGAAATTCTTTCAAAACCTCATTCATGAGCCGCATGAAAGTGCTTGGTGCATTGGTTAGCCCAAAAGGCATGACTAACCACTCATACAATATTTCCTTTGTCTTAAAGGTATTCTTCCATTCATCTCCTTCTTTGATCCAAATCTGGTGATATCCACTCTTCAGATCTATCTTTGAGAAATACACGGCTCCACTCAAATAATCCATAATATCATCCATTCATGGTAATGGAAACCTATACTTGATTGTGATCTTGTTTATTTCTCTAGAATCTGTACACATCCTCCATTCTCCATTCTTCTTTGGTGCTAATACTACTGGTATAGCTCATGGACTTAGGCTCTCCCGAATCAATCCCTTCTGTAATAACTCATGTACTTGTCTATTCAACTCTTTAGTTTCTGTTGGTGTCATTCTGTGTTCTACCTTGTTTGGAAAAATGGCTCTTGGAATCAAATCCATCTGATGACTAATCTTCCTTACTGGTGGCACTCCATCAGGTACATTATCAGATACAATATAGTGAAACTCATTCAACAAATCTGCAACCTCTACAGGTACATCATCTACTTCTTCTTTACTAGCTTTTGGAATTAAAGAAAAACACACATGCTCATGCCTCATACCATCTAGGAATTTTCTTCCATCAACAAATTTTATTCTTGCATTACCACATACCTTTTCTTTGGTCTCCTTCAATGGTTTTAACTTATGATGCACTCCATCCTTTGTCAGGGAATAGGTATTCACATGACCATCGTGTACAACAGATCTATCAAATTGCCACAGTCTACCTAACAACATATGACATCCATCCATAGATATGATAACACATATTACCTCATCTTGGTACCCACCAATCTTGAACTTTACCAGGCACTGTTCACTGACCATGACCTTTTGTTCATCCTGCACCCAGGCAATCCGATATGGATGTGGGTGTTTCTATCTCTTGAGCTTCAACTTTGTCACCATCTCTTCTAACACAAAATTTTCAGTGCTTACACTATCAATAATCACATCACAACATTTTCCCTCACACTTGCATCTAGTGCAAAATAGGCTCCTCCTTTGTTCAGGTTCATTCTCACCACTCAGCAGGACTCTTCTATTAATCAATGTTTCTCCTCTTTCAGCATCTTCTGAATTTGATGATCTAGCATCTTCATCTACATGTGCAACTCTGGCCTGGCCTTCATTCCTCCTATCTATCCTTCCTTGGCATTGAAGACATTCAAATACCCTATGACCTTCTTCCCCATAGTGAAAACATGTTCCACAAAAGCCTCCTCTTCTTGAACCTTGTCCTCTTCCTCTTCCTCTTTGATCTCTATTATTCTGATCTTGGAAATGATTGGAATTGTTTCCTCTCTAATTTTTCCTACTACTGGCCTCATCCTTCTTTTTCAGATCTTCATTTTGGCCTCCATATGACCATCCACTAGATCATCCACCATGACCTCTTCCATTTTGTCTGCTCCTGAACTTCTTGTTCAACTTTTCCTCCACTTTTAGGGCAAACTGGTATGCCTCTTCAATACTGTTCATTCGAACCAGATTCAGCTCCTCCTGAATGCTTGGCCTCAACCCATTGAGGTAATGACCAACTTTCTCCTTATTAGCTTCCACATGGCCTGTTCTGATAAGGATTCGATAGAAGTCCTTTGTATACTCCTGAACAGATCTTCCTACTTGCTTCAAACTTTGCATCTTCTTTAGTAGGTCAGGCTCATAATCAATAGGAATGAACTGTCACTTCAATTTATCCACCATCCGATCCCATCTTGCTATTTTATCTTTCCATCTTTTATTTCACTCCAATTGACTCTCTTGCCACCAGATCTTTTCATGACCTTTTAGTCTGGCCTTTGTGAATTTGACCCTATCAAGATCCTTAATATCTTCATACTCAAAATATTCTTCACATTCATTGATCCAATCAATCAATTCTTCTAGGTTAAGATTCCTTGAAAATGTAGGAACCTCGATCTTAGGTCTTTTCCGATCTTGGAAATGGCTTGAAAAAGCCTTTCTTCTTCTCAATTCAAAATTTTGTGTTCTTCTTCTTCTTGATCATCATTTCTTTCTTTGGCTTCATCCTCACTTTCATCTCTGACATTAAGATTCATTCCTCTGCGAATCTCTTCTTGCAATGCTCACACTTGTCTCTGGAGCGCTCTAACCTTAGGTGTTACAACACCAGCTCTTCCACCACATTTCCTTCATGGAGGCATTTTCATGATGTGTGATAAAACCCTAACCATGGTCCTAGTGCAAACTACCTCATAGTAGGCAATTTGTTTACACACTCAGGAACTCTTGCTTTGATACCACTTGATGAAGGGTGCTCCCCTTAATACCACAAACACATAACTAAAATAGAGAAACAACAACAATATGCAATAATAGAAAATTGGCTTCTTATTATCTCTACAAATGTGGAATTACAAACTTTTAGAATTACAATATGCAAAGCCAAATGGGCATTCCCTTACAATATTTTGTAGGACAAAGCCTCGAATCAATACCCAGAACTACCCTAGACAAGACTACGGGCCTTCTTTATATAGGCATTTTCCACTACTTGAGAAGGTTCCAGAAATTTAGCCCTCAAGGCCGACCAAACTTAGAATTATTTTAGTTTTCAATTTATTACATCAAAGTTAGCTCAAAATAACTTTTGAAACCTGAACATAAATTTTGAAGGAAAATCATTTTCCTCCCTTTCAGGTGGCCCGACTTCTAGAGACCATAAGTCATCACCAGTTGACCTGATTGAGTATTATAGCCCCATTTTGGAAAGGCCACGAAGTGCTATACAGGCTTGCCTCATGCAAGCACCTAGCACCCAAATTTTTGACCTCATCTAGGGCCTCTAAAGCCCTCAAAATTGAGTTCAAAGTTTCTGTACCCTACTGCCAATACCAAAAATCTTCAATATCTTCAAAACTAGACCTGATCTAGCCATGAAACTTTACTGGCAGGCTGATATGACTGAGATGAACCTCCACATGTAAAATTAGAACATTCCAAAATTTATGACCAACTTACTAAAAATAGAAAGTTTCCATAAATAGCAGCTCTACACAAGATAGTCCTTATTGAATACAAAAACAAAAATATTTTTGGGTGATGCAAGACTGCTCTTACACCCAGGATTCTCTTACATCACACTTGCCTCCCCTTCTATGTAGACAAAAGATCTATAATCTTTTGTTTCTCTCTTGCTTTCATGTTCATTTTTCTCTGCATATTCATCAACCTTCACATTTACACTTTCCATAATTTTGTTAGTGTTAGAGTTCAAACAATTGTAAGCTTTACTCTTTGTGGAATAACCTAGGAATATGCCCTCATCACTTTTAGCATCAAACTTTCCATTCCTATTATCTTTTAGTATATAGAATTTTCTCCCAAAAATTTTAAAATAATTTACATTAGGTGCATACCCATTCCATAACTCATAAGGTGTATCATTTGTACCTTTTTTTATCTATACTCGGTTTAGGGTATAAAAAATTATATTTACAACTTCTTTCCGGTACTTTTGTGCAACATTTTTCTCAATAATTAGTGTTCTTGCACAATCCATGATAGATCTATCCCTTCTCTCTTCTATACCATTCTATGGAGATGTTCTAGGTGCAGACATCTATCTCTTGATTCCTCTATCATTACAGAATAGATTGAACTCATTTGATATGAATTCTCCACCTCGGTCAGATCTCAAACACTTCAGGTTCCTACCTGTCTCCTTTTCAACCTTAGCCAAATACCACTTAAATAACTAAAATGCATAATATTTTTCTTTTAAAAACATTACAGTCATCATCCTAGTATAAGGGTAAAAGCATAATAAGTTGTCACCCTTTTACAAAGGAAAAGGCTAACAAAATCAAAGCTGTTCAACTTCAATAGTATAAAAATGATATATATGTTTGGAATTTGAAGATGATGTAAATGAATTAAATGTGTTCAAATGGATGAAGTTTATGATTAATATTTTTAATAATATTTTTTAATAAGAATTTATATGTTTTTATAATTTTTAAAGATGATTTTTCAATTGCTAAAAAATGCTGAAAATTAGGGGTCTAGTTCAAACCAAAAAATAATATGTAAATAAACATTTTTTCCGCTAATTTTAAAATATGTCATAGATGATATATATAGCTAGTGCATGAAGAAATAAAAATTAGTTTGTGACCTATATTTTCTCTTTTATAACAATTCAAATTTTAACTCACTGAAATCGATAGTTTTCATCTCACAACATATTTCTCATAACAAATCTATCTCAATCAAAAAAGAAATATATATTATTGAGGAGGACTATCTCCTCTAGTGCACCATATATTTTTCAAATTTATTTAATATGATTTATTATTTTTTTCCTTCTCCGAATCAACATCTCTTTGACTGTTAAAATACCTACTTGCAATATTTTTTAATTACAATAAACTATCTAATTAAAACACTATAAAATATATATGAGGATATTCTTGACTCTAATCTCTACAAAAGGGTTATTTTTATTTTTGAAAATTTATGATTAAAAATATTAGGAGTTATTAAAATGTCATTTTTCTGAAATTATTTTATTTTTATGGTAATTGGACCCAAAGTGGTATAAAACATGCATTTAATAGATATTTCCAAATGGAAAAGTTAAAGCACTTATCTAACTTACCTAGAATGAATCTAGCTTGACCATATGTTTGACCAAAATTAATTTTTAGTTAAAAATACTAAAATTCAGTTGTGCTGATATGTTAGCCGAAAAGGTGACACCTGATTGTGCTTTTACCCATAATCGTCAACAAACATATTAAAGTATCTAGCACCACAATAGCTTTGTACACCCATAGGTCCACAAAGGTCACTATGAACCAAATCTAAAAAAAATTAGAAGTAAAAGTCTTGCTCTTGAAACTAGACTTTGTCATCTTACCCAACTGACATTGTTTTCACATTACATTATCATGTTTCCTCAATCTCAACAGTCCTCTCACTTTCTTTTTTTTACTAATATCTACCAGATTGTCAAATTTAACATGACCTAGCCTCTTATGCCATAACCATGTATCATCAAGTTGTGCAATCAAACATGTCTCCTCAGATAGGTCTAGATAGAATAAATTATCTCTTGTATGTTCTCCACTTCCAACCAGTTCACTAGTGGCATTAAATATTTTATCCTTCCTGTGATGAAATTTCACTTGGTAACCAGTGCTATTAAGCTATGCAACACTTAGTAGATTATAGTTAAGACCTTCAACCCAATAAGCATTTTTACAATTGATCTTATTAGTTAGCTTAATTAGTCCTTTACCCTTTACAAGACATGGTGCATCATTACCAAACTTAACACTTCTACCTTTGTAATGATCTAGGGTATCAAAATTACTTTTGTCACCATTCATGTGGTGTGAGAAACCACTATCAATAATCCATTTGTCACCTTTTCTCACATAGGATACAAGTGCAGTTTTATCATCTTCATCAGACTCATCTTTCATAGCAACATATACTACAATTTCAAAATCATCATTATCAGTGTCAGTTTCTTCTTCATCAATATAACAAGATTTCTTACATTTATCTTTGTAGTCCTTGTACCTTTGGTAACCTTTGTTTTCTCTCTTATCTCTATGCTTTCTTTCTCTTTCCTCATCCTTGTCATCCTTGTCAGGACATCTTGCATCTATATGACCAACTTTGTTACATGAGAAACATATGATAGGGAGTTTACCTTTATACTTTCCTTTTCCTCTTTTCAATCTTCTGGCCATAAGAGCTTCAAGATCCTCTAGTTCATCATTAGATGTGTCACTATCACTTTCACTCTCACTGATCCATCTTTCATTTTCTTTCTTAGACTTATTCAGAACCATTTGTGACTTACATGTAGACTCAACATTAGCAATAGTGAATTTATCATAATTAGAAAGCTCAAAAAGTAGTAAGCTTACCAATGAGACGTTCCAGTGTTAGAGCATTATCGGGGTTACATCTAGATTCTTGAATTGCTGAAATATTGATGGCATAAATAGGATGCAAAGTTTTCAATACTTTTCCAATAGAAGTCTCATCATAAATAGTTCCATTAGCTCCTCTAATAGCATTTACAACCTCTTTTATCCTACCACAATATTGAGCAATATTCTCAACTTCTTGCATTTTCATTTCATCAAATTTACCTCACAAGCTTTCATCCTTTTCCCTTTGTACATTCACATCACCAAAATAGATGTTTGCAAGAGTTTTACACATTTTATTTTCATTTGTGCAATCTTTAATGTCTTCAAATTCAGGATATCTTGAGGCACATGCAATCTCCAACATTGCTTTATTGTGCTCTTGTTTAGCTCTCATCTCCTCAATATTCAAAGGTGCAGCAGGTGTGACATAGGTATGTTCAATATAATACTTCACTGAGTCACCAATACCAGCTAGATGTAGTTTCATCATACTCTACCATGTAGGGAAGTTCTCCTTATTCAGCTTCGGTACCTCATTCTTATACATCCTGATCATTTACTTCAAGTACCTTTAAAATTGTTCTTTGTAAGCACCAACAACTCTAATACCAATCATTAATATGATTTAGAATAATAGAGAGGGGGGGTGAATTAGTTGTTCTTAGGTCTAGATGTATAAATTAAAATTTTAAACACTTCAATAACTTAGATCTAACAACCAACAACTACTTGGTCATTACAAAATATATATCAGAAACATATAATAGTGCAGTCCACTATCCAATAATATTTAACTTGAAAAACACAAAAATGTTCAAACCAAAACATTCACACAAGTATTGACACCAAGATTTATAGTGGAAACCCAATTTTGGAAAAACCACTTTGTAACATGTTATTGATATTTTCACTCTTTTGAGGTGAGCTCTATGAAAAGACAACCCTATCAAAGGTTTACAAACACACTGCTAGGCGTGACCCTGTTAAAGGATTTCAACCACCTTGTTAGAGGACTTAAGTACATTCCATTAGAATGCAACCTTGATTAAAGGATTTATACAATGACTGCTAGGTCAACCTTTATTAAAGCATTTAAACTGATACAATGGTTAGAAAGTAACAATACTATTTGATCTAAAAACATACAACTCACTTTGCAAATAACAGATCTAATTCTTACATATATATGCTAGCTTACTGACTGAGATCCATTTCCATCTCCATCACTGATCTACTTGGAAATCACTTCAAGAAATCACAACTCCTTCTCCTTCAGGATTTTCATCTTATTTAGTCAATAACAACAACAAAAACTCCAACATACTGCTTCAACCTCACACATAGGTTTCCTTAGTACCTCTTCGATAGGTAGATCCATCTTTTTCCACTTAATCTCCTTTGTAGATTTTAGGTTTAGGTCAGATTCATCAAATCCTTCCAACATTATGTTCTTCATCCATCCTTATAGAAAAATCTCTAATCTCTTTATTGAATCAAAATAAAATAGTTTATTGTGCATTAAATGCTCCATACATTCAATAAATAAAGTCAACATGATTTACATAATCCAAGAATTCAACTATGTCGGCTAGGAATCTGAATTCTTCCTCAAATCTAAATTACTGACACTTGGTCAATACTATGTTCAACTCCTTGGTCATCACTGCATAGCTCAGTCATCACTCAAAATTGTTTCCTTAGCTAATGTTGTCTCCATTGGCAATAAACTAATGTTTGGTCAACACTAAATTTACTTGGCATATACTGGCTCTCGGTTGACACTAACATCACTTGGCTTAAACTAGATTTCTTCACTTTTTCTTGGTTAATCCTACTTGTTTAGTCTTTCTTCTCACTTGGATAAAAAATACATTATGTTATCATCATGCCACATAATAAAGTACTCATTGAAGTATCGAGATAACTCAAGCTTTCCCTATGTGCTATTGTAATCACCCTTGCCCTAATCCTTCTCAATAGTCAAATAGATATAGTACTTTCTTAGATAGCAACAGTCTTAGCAGTTAAGGTTGGACATCAATGACAATACAACAATTACTTCAATTGCAGTTTCCAATACATGAAACCTCCTTTTAGATTGTGTCTGATTTTACATATTTGACTATCTCTTGGTAGTCATGGTCAATACCCATCTCTGCTAGTTATTATATATGTTTGAGACATGGATGTAGACAATTTTTTTAGAAAAGCTTAAAATGGTGATAGAAAAATTAATATATCAATTATATGATAACCTATATTATATATGTTTTGGATTAAGGAAAACTTATGTTTTGAGGGAAACCATGAAATCCATTACAAAATATTACGAACGATATTCAAACATAGCCACTAAAATTAGAATAATGTTGGAATAGAAAAGCCAATAGAACCAACCCAACAATAAGAGAAGAACCCAACCCACACAAAAATAAATAGCAACCCCTAGAAAAGTAGACACAAATAGATAGGACAAAAAGAGGAACTAAACTAGATCATTATGATCAGCACTTTCTTCCTTGTCAATCATAGTAATCTTTGTGTAAGTGGGATCCAACGGAGTCTAGGGACCCGATGCCTTCTTTCTTAGACTAGCTCAAGTACGCTTCAAAGGGCCTTCAATAGAGGACACACCCTTACCAATATCCAGCATATACTGATCAAAATCCCTATTATCAACCATTTCCTCAATTTTTCCACTCAAAATCCTATGTCACTGAATGGTCACCTCCATTTTATCATTTCTCCCTTAAAGGATGTTCCCAAGGAATTATTAAAGTTATTTCCTCGCTTGAGAATCCTTGTCCTATTGCTCTTGTAGTTTGTCCCATTTCATGTAGATGTTGTTATTTTCCATCCTCACCTAGTTATCCATAAAGTAGGAGATCTTAGTTTTGAGATTATCCTTATTGATAAAAGAATGTTGAGAGTCCACCATACCCTCAAGACACTACATCTCATTATAGAAGACTCCTTTTTCCCTCTAGAGAAATTTTTTATGCATAGGGACACTTTTAGATTCTAAAGGAGCATCCAAACCAGAGCTAGAATAATCCATAAGAATGCTAGCATTATCCTTGCCCAAATCACCTTTTTGGATGAAACGCTTATCACCCTCCTTTAGAAGACTCTTTTTGTCATTGGATTATATATCCTAGTTATTTTTTGGATTTTTCCCTTTATTCTATTCTTCTATATTCAAAGAAATAATAATATAATAAAGAGAAGTACATGTTTGATATTTCTATTGCATTGGGGAGATTGTTGGATGCATTTAATATATTTAATCACTATGTTATCCTATTGAGTAATGTTGGAATTACTATTATTGTCATTTGTGTTTTTTCAATAAGGTCCACATATATTTCTATGAAGAGAACATGCTAGTTATTACAGTGTACGAAGATCATACAGATGATTCAAAATGTGTAAACACAGTTGTATGTACAAGAAGGTGTTTTGATCTTATCTCTAAGATCGCATGATATAACATTTCATATTGGTTGAGTTACAAAAGATTTGGTGAAGAATTGTTACTGGACTATGATAGTGGAAGTTGATAGAGTTAGTCTCTGAGTTTTGAGTATATCTTACAGGCGATGAGGATTCAGTATATGCGAGCTAAGGGATGAGAGATAGTGTAATAAAGAATGTTCCTTGATCTTAGCAAGATACATAAATAAGGATGACGTTAGGTGGTGTGTTTTTTCTAGAGAAGACCTATTTGGAAGCCAAATTCAGAGTTGTAGTGTGTATCATGAGTTGTAAGCATGGATTACAGATGTCATTCCTTAATTGTTAAGATATAATTGTTATATACTTGTTTTAGATACTGTGTGTGTCTTAGAAAGGATTTATGTAATTATTTGTGTATTAGGAAAGCCTAATTGACTTACCTAATCATTTATTTTGTAATCAAGTATATTTATAAGATCCTTTCTTTTGAATAGATATTGTAGTATATATGCGATATAAAAAGAGGATTGTGGAAGCTATGAGCTTGTGTCTTCTAGATGTAGAGTAGAGGATAACTTATATACTTCATTGGAACTTATCAAGAAAAGACAGTTACTATCAGACAGTTTAAAGATTGTGTATTTCTTTACATACACTTGTGTTGCAAATAGTGAGTTTTGAAGGTGGACATAACCTTCTTTGGGCAGTGAGCCCACTTCTTTTCTTAACTCCTAACAAGGTTTGTCCTCTAACAAGGACTATGTACTATAATGTTTTAATCAGCTCCTAACAGGGCTAGATCTTCTAAAAAGGATACTATACTCTAAGTACATCATTAGTGGATGTTAATTCCTACTGAGGTTTTACCTTTAACAAGATTTCCTTGACAAAAAATATTGTGTTATTGTGTTGTCATTCATTGTTTTCATTTGATTGGTATTGCTGCTATTCAAAGTTTAAAGTTTAATAATCTTTCATACAACCAATTCACCCCCCCTCTCAATTGTATTGGTGGACTGTTACTCCTAACAATTGGTATCAGAGCTACTAGTCCTTCGAGATAAATCTTCATAGCTTGAGGTGATCTTGGAGATGGAATTCTATAGGAAGGATAGTCCAAAATTTGATCCTAAAAACTTTAACAGTTACATGAACAAGATGAAAACTAATTTTCTATGTTTGGGAATTGACTACTAGATGATTACAAAGAATGAGGTAACTGTGAAGACTGAGAATGAATTAGACAAATCTACTGATGATGAAAAGAAGACATTTTATTATAACATGGTCACAAGGGAAGCACTAATCAACACACTCTCTAAAGGATAATTTACTTAGGTGAAAGATCTAGATTTAGCACACAAAATTTGGGTAAGACTAGAAGCATTGTATGAAGGAGATAAGTTTACTAAGCAAGAAAGATCATAGAACTCAAAAACAAGGATGGAGAAGTTACAAATGAAAGATGATGAAAACATTAGGGCTTATGTACAAAGAGTTACAGAGGTTGTGATTGGAATCATAAATTCTGAAGGCACTTATGAAGAGGAATGAGTCATTGCAAAGATCCTTAGATCATTGATACCTATTTACAAGATCAATGTTTAGGCTATAGAAGCTATTATACCTTTGAATGAAAAATTTAGAAGAGAAATGTTGATTGCAAAGTTAACTACCTTTCAGGCTATAGATTTGGGAGATTCTTACCTAAAGTTGAAATAGCATTCAAGGCATCTAACAAGAAGACAATATCTAGAATTATGATCTCCGACAATGGTAATATAAAGGAATAACCAGGTGAGTATGCTGATGAATGGGAATAAATACAAGAACAAGAAAGATAGATAGATGAACTTGTTGCCATGATCACTAGAAGAGAAAAAAAGAGGTAGGGGTAAATTTTTAGGAATATTACCTTTGAAATGTTTTTCATGTAGTAAGATAGGTCACTTTTCATCTAGATATCATACAAGAGTTCCTAAGTATGAACATAAGTTTTATAAGCCTAAGTACTCATAGAAAAATGAATGTTATTATGGTAGTGAAGGTATTTATGATGATGATGACTGTGATTATGTGGTGACTAGATTTATTTCCATTAAAGATGAAAAACCAGTGCATGAGGAAAAAGCCTTGGTATCACATGTTGATAAGAGATCTCAATGGGTTATAGATAGTGGTTTCTCACACCATATGAATGGAGAAAAAAAAAATTGTTAAACAAAA